>JABXWE010030997.1:0-13656 GCA_014611495.1 Limonius californicus
AAGTTTAGGGTGCATGCTGCATGAATGGTTAGTGTGTAAGGGACGCCCGCACCCCCCTGAAGTAATGCGAAAGCGGTTCCGGGGGGGGGGGGCGGTAGTATGAATTAATGGAAAAAAAGTCACCTGGTTTAACTACTTCTGACTGAAAAAATATGGTTTAACTTCACTTTCTTGTGATTCTAATCCATATTCACTTAAGATCAATATAGTGGTGTCACAAGGTCCTGCGCCACTTCCACTAAATTTAAAGTTTAGATAGAAGCACGTCTTCTAATTATTCTGATATTCCCCATGCAGGTCATAGAACTACTCAATCACTAAAAACGAGGTTGTAGAAATTGTGATTAATAAAGAATGCAAAAAAAGTTATCTAAATTAAAATAAAAACTTCCAACATACGACTAGTTATAAATTTTCCTATTTTTAGCATAGAGTTTACCAGTTTCCATAGTTCTTTTTTGAAATATGCCGCAATCAGATATTAATGACGGATTCGATTAATTAAGCTTGTTTTGTATGTATGTTTTGGATGTGACATTTGACAGCATTTGCTAAAAGTTTTTTTATTGAATTCAGGTCTTGGGAGTACATTAACCAGTTCATCCTGTCCACTTTATAGTCGTTATCCACGATTTAAGAAGTGCTTTTTTTGGCAAGGATCATTACCGTTTTGGAAAATAAAGTTTTCTATGCCAAACAGGTTTTTGTGTCACTGAGTAGTATTTTATTTTATATTATTTCTATGTATTTTGAGGGTTTCATTATCGCAGAAACGACATGTAGTCGGCCAACTCCTTGAGGAGATACACGACTCTATACCACAACAGCAGTTGGAGGGTTAATTGTCGGATTTAAATATTTTGGTGGAAATTATTTACCAGGAAATCTTAAGATATACGTATTGCCAGCACGATTATTGATATTAAAGGTGGTTTTGTCACTAAATACCACCTTTTGCAACTGCCCGTCAGTCCAGTTCCGATTTTCCGTGTCCCATAGCAAAGGGTGGAATCATTCCTTTTCGGAACCCAGAAAAATGGCGCAGCGGTAGAGCGTTTACCTTTCAGTCGAGAGGTCTAGGGTTCGAACCTATTGACCGTCTGCCCTGATCCAAGTTTTTCGTTGTATTCTTATTATTTATTATCCATATTTTTCTAGCGTTTTCCATCCGTACATACCTGTTACTGCCTGAAGAGAAACAGAGGGTTCTGGTGCGAAATCGACTGGCACCTGTAGCGGCCCGCCCCCTTGTGGGGGATGAACCTACGTTGATTTTCCTTCCTGTTTCTCAGAAAGCAGAGACCTTTTTCATACTCCTGTAAGTCGGCATTAGTTCTTCCCCAGTGGATATGTACACTGTACACGCTTACAGCAGTACCTTCGAAGCATAATTTAGCTAATTCGGAGGAACGAAGGCTTCTGTCTACCAGGCTCGATCTAATTAACACACCATTATCCAAAACGGGAGTATTTTTAATCTCCCATTCCACGTTTTGTCACCTATTGTTATAAATTCAGAATATTTTCTAGCAACGTAAAAACTGAATATTGGCTACATGTCACTATGGCGACGATTTCGCGACTGGAAGTTCTTTATGATAAAACATAATGGTGACCGACTTTAAGTTCGATAACTTCGTTTGTTTTTTTAGACATCATTTTGCAGTTTTTAACGAAATTCAAGAGCAAATAAATGCCTTAATGTGATTGTAATGTTTATACACTTATAATAGCATTTTCATTTTTCACAAAAATGATTTTTTTGCACTTCAACTGCTTTTAATAATCCCTCTATTTTTTCCATCGGTAAATATATAAATAATTGAATATTGGAATCCCCTGTGATTTTAATCTACTGTATTAAGTTTTTCAGAAAATATAAGGAATGCCATTAGTGTGTAAAAGTTCAAAAACTATTATCGGTAGCTTTCAATAAATGGCGAAATTATTAAATTTCTACGCTTGTACTACCAAAAGTCTGTAAAACCCTTTAACATTTTTTACTTAACATCTTTCGTTATGCTTAACGGACAGAGTATGTAGTTAAAATGTTGTTTAAGTTCTGTAAAATACTTTAAACTGGCTGAGAATGAAGCAATTATTTTCGAAACCATCTTACATAGAGCTGTAATCATCAATTTAATTACATTTAAACATACTTTAATAATAATAATAGGCAATTTCAACACGTATTTATTTTTATTTTGCTTTATACGTATTTCGACATGCAAAATGTCACTTGTAAAAGCATTTAATGAAGTAAACATTTGTAGCTATGGTAACAGTAAATACTTGTAGAAATTGCCCACTATTATTATTAAAATATAAGTATGAATTTCAACGAAGTAGGTTTATAAATAATTATTTATATTCATATATTTATATCCAGTATTAATTATAATTAGTACTGGGTATGAACTATTGTCCGTCAACTAAGTTCGCTCATAAAATTTTTTGGAATATGCGGTATATTTTTGTTTGCTCTCTCTCTCTTCCTCTCTCTCTCTCGCTCCCTCTCCCCCTCTCTCCTTCTCCCCCTCTCTCCTCTTCCCCCCTCCCTCCCTCTCCCTCCCAACCTTCCCCCTCCCTTTTACTATCTTCCATCTTGCTTACTCTCTCTTCAACTCCCCCCTCACTCTCCCTGCCTGCCTCTCCCTCCCACTCTCTTTCTCTCTCTCCCGCTCCTTTCCTCTCCCTCCCTGTCCTTACCACTTCCTACCCGTCCCTACCCTAACCCTCTCTCCCTCCCTCTCCTTCCCTCTCCCACTCCCACTCCGTCCCGCTCCATCCTTCTTCCTCCTTCTAAAAAATAATGGTTCATTTTCACAATTCTAAAAATGTTATTGAATCAGTGGTCTTTGTAGAAATAAAATAACTGTACTGTAATTTAAAATATGTGGTACTAGAATATTGATTTTATAGATATTTAATTCAAAACTGTATAATAAAAACTGTAATCTCACGTAGATATTTTTTAAACGTTAATTTAGTGACAGGTATCATCACACATAATGTATTTCATTGATGATGATATTTTCTGATTGTTACCTCTGTGATCTGTTGTTGACGATAATTTCTTACATTTTAGTTTAGGAGGTATTTTAATTTATTACTGTTTCGGTTAATTATCTTGTTTTATGTGAAGGAATTAACTCCAACGAACTAAACTGCTACGATTAAGTGTTGATTATTTTAAACTGCATTATAAAATTGTTTTTTTTCACTGCAATCACTACGATTTAAATAAAGACAGGAAATTGAGAACAGTATTTGTAGAGTTGGATAATTTAATGTCTTATTATTGATTGTAAGTCTTTCTGAAGTACGGAACTTTGAAAAGATTTGAAGTACTTTGGGTAGAATTAGTAAAATCTGTTGGAGAATGGTGAAAACGTGTTGGGTCACGGCTGCGTTTAAACCCGTTCTAAATTCGTAGCTTAATAGCTGATAGCGTCGTTAAAAATTTCGATAAAAGACTCTCGGCAAAGTAAGGAAAGTAATTACAAACAGTTATAAAACATCAACATAAAATTGGAAATGATTAAATGTAAGGCCTGGTCAAATTGTTCCTGCCTCATAAAATGAATTGAACTCTTCTTATAGTTTCTCACTTTGGGGTAGAAATTGCATCAAATATGCCAGGGGGTGCGAAGACGTGCAATAATTATCAGAACCAACTTTTCAGTTCGCTGTTAAAAACTAAATTGTCAGAAATCTGTAATCTGTATGTCCCACATTCAATTACATGTAACATCATACTAATGTGGTGATTTTTATTCTTCCTGCCGTAGTTGAGATAATTATTTAATTAGTTGTGGAAAATATTCACTACCACACAATACCATTGCCAGTCGAAGTGATGATAACATTGAAAGAAGAAAATCCATTCCATTCCGAGAAACGTGTTGATCTACTTGTACTTGTAACGGCACTGTCTTATTACACTCTTTTCTTCTTCTTTGGTTTATTCTTTAATGGGCGTTTCTTTCAAAGCTGTCCTAGTTCCCTACTTCCAATTACTCTATTTTCATATTTCTCCTAATGCGAGATCACTTGGTTTTTGCCACTGTAATATAAATAATTTAGACCATCTCTATTCGTTAATACCTTGTATGTGTGCGTATTGCCTTCGGCTGACTAGATGGCATGAGGGGGTTGGAGTAAGGGGATTTTATTTCCTAGAAGGAAACGTAAACAGCAAAAAAAGCTTGCAGCGTCTATTAGTTGCTTTGAAAACATTCACTAATATAACCGATGTTACTAAATATAAGTATTAAAATTTTAGTTGTATTTTGAACATGTTCAGAAGTGCTGAAGTATTATTTGCAACTTTTCGACCTATTATTAGTGAGAATTTTGTTTGTTACTGTTATTAATACTTTATTTGTATTCGTTATTAATATTATTTGTTGCTATTGTCAGTATGTGTTGTTTTGTGATCGACTGTAATATCATATTCAATTTCATATAGCTAAGATTAGAAAATGATATTGATAAATTATAGAAACAATCAATCAAATTAATTCTTGTTGTTGTTACAGTATTTCGTTTTTTAATTTAGTGCAGCGTATTCTCAATGCGGAAAAAATTCTTTTACGTAGAATATTAATGGAGGATTCCATTGTCAAGTAGGCGAATTTTCTCGGAAAGACATATTAGCCCATATTCCTGTCTCATGCCATCTCGTTAACAGAAGAGAATCCCATTGCTAGAATTTATATTTCTAGAGACTAACTCCCATTCCTTCGCGTATGATGTTTACTTCTAACTTTATCTTCAGGTTTAAGTTTTAGGTTGTTTATATAGTTTAGTTCCGATTTTGTCCTGCGCTTTTATAGTCATCGGTCATAGTTCTGCTCCATATCGTAATATATTTTCTACTATATTATAAGATTAATTTATTTGTTGCTCGGGTTATGTTGTATTTCATGTAATTTTTTTGTATTATTTTTCTTGTAGCTATTGGAATCTCGACATATTGAAAAAGTTAAATATTTTAAATATCAAGTTGCAAACTAATAGTGGACATAGATTCTTCTTCTTCTTCTTGTTCTTCTTCTTGTTCTTCTTCTCGTTCTTCTTCTTGTTTGTCTTCTTATTCTTCTTTTTGTTCTTCTTCTTGTTCTTCTTGTTGTTCTTCTTCTTGTTCTTCTTCTTGTTCTTCTTCTTGTTCTTCTTCTTATTCTTCTTCTTGTTCTTCTTCTTGTTCTTCTTCTTATTCTTCTTCTTGTTCTTCTTCTTGTTCTTCTTGTTGTTCTTCTTCTTGTTCTTCTTCTTGTTCTTCTTCTCCTTGTTCTTCTTCATCTTCTTATTCTTCTTGGTTTAGGATTTCTCCTGTTTATTCTACGGACGACGATATCCAACTCTCTTTCCATCACTTTGGAGGTCTTCCCACTGATCTTCTTCCTAGGGGTTTTTGGTCTCTGCTTATTTTAACCAATCTCTCATCTGACATTCTATTAACATGTTCCTTCCATCCCTTCTTTCGTTCTTTGGACCATTTGACGATATCTTGTACTTTGTACTCATTTTTTGAAGATAAATTCGATTTCCGGCAGTGTAAGGTGACTTCTTGGATTGAGCGTAGTGTTTTCATTTCAACGGTCCTCATTTTTTGTTTTGTTTTTGGTTTTGGCACGTGCCTCTACGACGTATGTCCACACAAGACGCGCTATGGGCTTAAAAATTTTTACATTGCTTTCAGCCTGTTCCTTCATATGGTTCGTCTTAGGTAACGCGATATTTTTAATGCTTTCATGGCTTGCATTTGTGTTTCTCTTAATAGATTGCGATCACTTGATATCTCTATCCCCATATAGGTAAAACTCATCACCTGTTGTATGATTTTGTTTTCCAGTTCTAGTTTGCAACGCAGAGATTCTTTGGATAGTACTCGGATTTTTGTCTTTTCTGTTGATATTTCCATATTATATTATCTTGCAGTTATATTAAATTTGTGTAATAACCTTTGGAGATTATTTTCATTGGTGGCTAGTAGTACCGCGCCATCTGCATAACACAATATACTTATATTTTTGTTTCCCATTTTATAGTCTTCCATACTCCGTACTTCCTTTATTATTTGGTCCATAATAAAGTTAAATAGAAACTTACTTAAAGAATCTCACTGTCTTACACCATGTGCAACTTTTATTTGCTCTGTCGATATGTTATTTGATTTTATAATAGTTTGGTTGCCGGTATTAATATCTTCGGAGGTTTGTATTAATTTTTCTGGTACATCGTGTTTGTGTAGCAAGGCAAGTACATCTTTTAGTCTGATTTTGTCAAATACCTTACTCAGGTCTACGAAACACATATACATCCGGCAATTTTATTCGATTGCCTTTTCTACAATTTGTCGTGTGATAAATATTGCAAAGGTTGTGCTTCTATTTTTCCTAAACCCTTGTTGCTTCTCTGCAATTTTTATTGTACTTTTCAGTTTTTGGTGGATAATTTTAGTTAGTAGTTTCAGCACGGCGTTGAGTAGGCATATACTTCTATAATTTTGGGGTTGTTTTTTGTCGCCTGTTTTGGATATAGGAATTGTTGTACTTCTATTGTAATTCTATTGACACTTTACCTTGTTTTACAATAATTTCAAATAATACTTGTAATTCATCCGTTAGCTTCTTTCCTCCATACCGAATGAATTCATTATGTACACCATCAGGACCGGGGGATTTCCTGGTTTTTAATTTACTCACTTCAGTTGTTATTTCGTCCAATGTTATTTCAACTTCAGTATGTGGTGTTTTATCCGTCTTCGGTAATATTGTTTCTCGCTGTGCATTTTCATATAAAGATTTGAAGTATTTTGTCCATTCTTCTTTGGATATGTTCTTGAGTTGGTAGTATTCAACTACGTCTTTCTTTTGATTTTGAATCATCCTCCAAACCTCCCGTTGTGCTCCGTTTAGATCTGATTCCATGTTTTTTATAAATTGCTCCCAGTATTTCCCGGATTTTCTTTATGTCTAAGTTAACTCTATTTCTGATTGTTACATATATTTCCCGTTGTTCTGGTGTTAGGGTGCTTCTATATTTCAATTACGCTTTTCTTTTTTGAGCAGTCAATGTCTTTACTTCGGGTGTCAACCATGGTGTTTTAGAGGTCACATTTAGATTGACCTTACGTTTACCTAGAGATTCGTGCTCAGCGTTTAATAACTTTGTTTTAACTTTTTACCATGCCTCGCCTATTGTAGCTTGTTCGATTCTATTGCTAGGTATTTGTTTTCTCAACCGTGACTGATGTAGATGTTTTGTACTGGCATCTTCCATGTTCTTTATATTGTTTCTTTCGATATACATCGGGTCTTCTTTTTTTTTGCTTCTGATATTTGTTGATCTGATTTTACATACTACTAGATCATGATCACTACCTATGTTCGCAGAACTTAATGTTCAAACTTCAAATATGTTTGTTGGTAGTAGTAATCTGTTGCAAATTATATAGTCAATGGTTGAGGTATTTCCCCTTGTGTTGTTACTCCATGTTATTTTATATTGTGGTGCATGCGGATGGGGGAAAGAACATGTTGTTTATACGTAACTCGTTCAAAGTACAGAACTCTATGAGTAGTTCGCCTTCCTCATTTAAAGTTGGTTCGTTATATTGTTGTTTTACTCCTGGGATTATTGTCTTCCTACCCGTGCATTAAAGTCTCCTCTGACGATATTTCCACAATCAGTGTGCAGTTTATCATGTGTTTCTTGTAGTAGATTGTAAAAATCTATTTTTTTTTTGGTTTGGTTTACTTATATCTGGGACATATATGGTGATTATATTCATTTTGGTGTTTCCTAAGTTCCAAGATACTACTATTATTCTTTCGTTCACGTACTTTATGTCGTTTATGTTTTTCGTATATTTCTTGTATATCAGCATTCCTACTCCCGCTCGAGCCCTTTCCCCTTTCTCTTTGCCACTATAAGCTAACACGTAGTCTCCACATATTAAAGTGCCTTTTCCCTTTCGTTTTGTCTCGCTTCGGCCACATACATCTATGCTGTGCTTCGTCAGTTCTACTATAATTTCTTGTGCCTTTGTGTTCCAGGATATAATATTCCTTGTTGCCAATCTTAAAACATTTTCTTTTTTCTACATATTGTGTCGTCATACATTGATCCGTCCAATTCTGAGGCCTAATCCTCATTCTATGAGCAAATCATCTATTTCACCTAGCAGTAGGTTGCTTGCCTGGTTTACAGATGACCCTCCTCCTATATTCGGGCTTGGGACCGGCACCAACAGTTACTGAGCTACTCGATCCACTCAACACCTGATGCAGGCGCAGTTGGTCATAGATTACATTCAAATAGAATTGTCGGTTTTTTGCAACAAGTGAATCTTTGGCCAAACGACATAAACAGTGAAGAGGAAGTTTGTTAATTTCAACACATTTATTAGCGATAATGAACCACGCCTTGACACTGCATACAATATCACATAAGAACGTCGTCTAAAACGCTTAAGCGTTTTTTTTTGTCTAAATGAAGGAGTTTCCTGCCCAAATAAGAGTTGATGACGAATTAGCTTAATGTTGTACATACAAATTTATTGTTGACCGCAGAATAACTATTGATTAATTTAAAGTCAATTGTGATTTGTTTCAAAATTCTTTTTAACTTTGTATAAGCCAATACCTACTCTAAATTTCATTAAGTTCTGCTCGTTCCATCGAGTTTCCTTTAAACATTTTTTTATCCAATATTTCGGGTTCTTTCTTTATTATTTCTACAGAAGCGTCCAATTTCATAATTGTTGTTTACCTGCAGCGTTGTTTCACAGGAGTAATTTTGCGAAGTGCTGTTTTGTGGGGTGCTGTTTTCAAAACACTATTCTGCGAAAATGCTTATCTGCAACATTGTTTTGTTGGAGTACTATAATATAGAGTGCTGTTTTGTAGAAGCGCTGTATTACAGGTTGGCTGTAGTGCTAAAGTTATTAGTACATTATACTATTTGGTTTGCCGATATGTGCTAGTCAAATAAAACGTCAAATCCGCGTTAATTTAAGGACAAATAGATATCAATCAAAGCTTTACAACAACTTGGGAAAAGCTATTTGTTTATTTAAACATTTTCCTGTGCATGTGTGAATAGCTGTGCTTTGTGCGTATTCGTAATGCTATGCGTTGGCAGTATGAACTAGTTTTTGTGCATGCACAAACCAAGTAAATTCGAATACAATATAAATAACGATCGAAAAAATAGGGTAGGCCGTGGATGTGAAAACGTATGTCGTAACTCCATGGTTGTGTGTTTCGTGTGGGTAACTTTACGCTATTCACGAAGAAGTAAGTAAGGTACAATTATAAAATGTCAATATCGAAACTTTATAACGTAAGAACGTAAGAATTTAATAACTTCACAATATGTTTTTATTGTAATACAAAAAGCATGTTTAGTTGAGGCTTATATTCGTAATGACCAGAAATTTGTTGGTGCATGGTAGTATTCGATTCATAGTTGCATGCAAGATTTCCAGGAAGCATATCCAGACCTGGTGATCCACTGCAACTCTTTTTACTCTGCGGTAATGCACTTGATGCAGTTATTTCGTGAAACTAGTTGCCATGGTAGACGTACAAAGCGAAATGATGAAAATATTCGCTATGTTAGAGAATCGTTACCAACGCACTTACGACTTGCCTCCGGGCTGTTTCCGAGCAAGATGACTTTTCTTATGAAAAAGAATCTTTTTTTATTCATTCATACTACCGCCCCCCCTCCTGGAAACCGCTTTCGCATTACTTCAGGGGGGTACGGCCGTCCTTTATATACTAACCATTCATGGAATATGCACCCTAAACTTTTCACTGTGATCTAGACTGATAGCGCTTATTCGTTCTGCTCCATCGAGGTCCCTAATATGAAAAAGAATCTGTACATGTTCTATTATTTTTTAAGCGCTGTGCAGTAGCTTCTACTGCCCGGTTACGAAAAATGAGTGTTTAGTTTTTACGTCGGCTTCTGGACAACATGAATGTATGTTATTCCAAACTTTCTTCTCAGATGAAACATGATTTCGTGTTATAATAAACTCAGAATATCCGAATTCGGTCTACAGAAAATCCACAATTTTACTGGGAAAAAGCGCTTCATTCGGAGAAAACAGATGTGTGGATAGGTTTGAGCTGAAGACGATTAGGTGGCTACATATTTTTCAAAAACACATTGACTGCGCGGAGATATCGCAAACCAATTCTTCAACCTTTCATCAATGCTTTACATCAGGGGTCGGCAACCTGAGGCCCTCTAGGAGTTTCAGTCCTCTTAGTTTCGCCAAAAAATGTTTTGTCTTGCAGCCTGTATAATGTTTCGTAAAAAATCCTTATCGTCCCGTTGCGGCGGTCGATTTCAGCACTTATTTTTTGTCTTTACCTGAGATTTTTATTATTATTGATGGAACCATAACCCTTAAGCCGGGAGGTCGAAGAATTGTAACACTACCCGGAGGCGGTATATTCTTTTATACTACTTTTCCTTTCCATTTATCCCTAAAGTGTTTATTTTAATATTGGCCACAGTATTTGTCACACTAAATGGAGGTACCTACCTGGAGCCTCCTCAATCCGGCTCCAATGCTCTTCCCGTAGGAGGGAATACAGGATTTCATGTATTGAAAAATATATCATTTCCTGACTTAAGGATTAAGATAGCGTCATTGGTTTTGTAGCTAAGTTTATAAAAAACCCACCTGCACGCCGCCACTTATTTCGGTTACTCAAGTGGACCGATCACTCGAAAGGTTGCCTGCTTTCATGATAAGTTGCAAAATTGATTCTTCTAACAGGATGGCGCTGCAGCTCATACACGTAGCATATGCCTGCAAGAATTCTTTGACAATCGTTTGATAAGTAGGAATACACTGATAGCTTGGCTACCCGCTTGTGTGATTTAAGTTAGACATTCTTATTTAGCCTCACCTCAAAAAAAATTTCAAAATTTTAGTACATAACGCTAAAGAACGTACGTAAAAAATCAGTGCAATGTGGAAAGAAATGAACACTACCCCACAACTTCTGCGGAATGCGGCTGAAGGGGTACGCACATGCATTACTTACTTATTATTTAAAAATTATTATTAAGTTTATTAAATGCAAATAAGTTTTTTGATTGTTTGATTTTAAAATTTTATAGTCCATCCTTATTTACTTGTTCAGAAGTAGCATAAAGGTAGCTTCACCAAACATATTACCCACATAAGCATGCCGCTCGACATACGTTTTCACCTCCATGACCTACTCTTACTTATTTTTTCCTCGGTCGCTCTTTACTTAGAAATAGAACTAGTTAAGTTGGCTGAATAATGCATAAGCAAAAATGCAAATCCATATTTTCTATTACAGTATGTTTTTTTTTTATTAGATATTAATTAGCAATCAGAATACAATATAATTCTATGAGCTAATCGTATGTTTATAAATGCCTTGATACGGGAGCCTCCAGTGATGCCACTGTGGATGCTTCTAATTAGAAGGAGCGGATATCGAATTTTAGCACTTTTTAACGTACTATACTAGGCACTAGATGTTAGATACACTTGTTACAGTCACTGCTTGGGATGTATTATTGTATAGCACAGTTGTCATCTTGCCAGATCTTGTGGCCATTTACGCTTTAGACGTCGCTGTTGTGAGTCTCTGGTGAGTGGTTCCAATAGCTCATTGGGGTGAGCTGTTATTCGTTGGTGATATGTAGTTGATCGTTCAGTTATGACTTCGCTTACATAGGGGATTTTAAGATCATTGTGTAGAGTTCTATTCGGGACATACCACGGGGCATCAGCGATCATCCTTAGCACCTTTGACTGGAACCATTCTATAATACTGACGTTTGATTTGCTGGAGCATCCCAATAGTTCCATCCCATATGACCAGATTGGCTTGATAATTACCTTATAAATTAAAACCTTGTTCTCCAAAGACAGCGGGGATCATCTTCCTAAGAGCCAGGACATTTGTTTTAGTTTTATGTCCATTTGTTTGCGTTTTTTCTTGATGTGTTTCTTCCATGTCTGTGTCGAGTCCAAGTACATACCCAGATACTTCACTTCAGATGGCTCAGGAATTATCGCATTATTGAGCAAGAGTGCGGAACACGAGGAACGTTTTAATGTAAATGTTATTTGTACAGACTTTTGTTCATTTATTCTGATTCTCCATTTTTTGAGCCATTTTTCTATTATGTACAGGTGATTTTGCAGGGAACGACTGGCAGCTATGGAATCTACATCGGTTACAGTGTCGTCTGCGAAAATTCCTGTTTCAGTTAGTTGAGTAGTTGGCAAATCAGATGTAAAAAATAGGTACAGCATAGGTCCTAGTATACTCCCTTGTGGCACTCCGGATGTTATGGGGCGATTTTGAGATATCTCGTCATTAAACTTGACCTGAAAGTAGCGATGTGATAGGTATGAGTGAAACAGTTGATAGTATTGATGTGGTAAGTTTAATTTAATTTTATACAGGAGACTGTTATGTTCTTTGAAAAATTGCCGCTCTATAGGAATTAATTTCGTAATTTGATTGCCGCTTCGTAGGAATTAAAAACGCAATTTTAATTGCAGTTTTATGTCGGTTACAGTTTTGTTAGTATTTCCTTTTCAGAAATTAATTTATGACCAAACCAATCTCAAGGTTTTTCCTTTGTAAGCTTTTTTCGCCGATTAGACAGGATTTCCAGGAATTTCTTTGTTAGGAAGGAAGGGCCGTTACGAAAATAAAGTAGATACTAGACTCTTGAGCCGGAACGACGTTTTTTTTTGATAGCGGGTCTTTTCGCGGCTGCTCTGCTATATCGAACCTACTTTTGCTTTAGGCAAAAGAAAATCCTCGACAAAGTCGGATTTGATTATATATTCAGCAGTGTTAGCCCTAATATAGAGCAATTAAGTGTAATTGTTCTCTCAATTTATTCGTATAAAAGCGATATTGATCCCGTGGAAATTGTGCTTCGTCGTTCCACTAAAATTGATCCAGTGAAATTGGAAATTGTGCTTCGTTGTCCCACCAAGGTTGATCCCGTGGAAATTCTGCTTCATCGGTTCACTAGTTTGATTCCGTAGAAATAGAGGTGAATTAATTTCCCAAGGGCGTACCTACGGACGTGTCGTCCCCAAAATTTTCTGAAGCCTTCTGACCCTTCTTTTCCTGCCGGACCGGGGGAACAACCCCAAACTGTACCTACATCTGTTCAACTCCTCGAAATTGTGCCTGCCTGCATCAAAATTCAAGGTAAAAACTAAAGTTTTGTGTTTTTGTGAAGCGAAACCTTACCGGCTACTTGCAAAATTCAACATCATTGAACCTTTTTTAATTTGGAAACAAGAAGCGACATTCAGTCGCGGACTGTCTTTGTTTGTAGTACAAAGTATAAGAGAAATTTTTATATATATATTGCAGTGTATTATTAATTATAAATATTTAACTACATAATTATTTAAATAGATTAATAGCCCCACGTTGGCTTGCGTCAAAAAGATGCTCTGTATTTTGTTAATAAATATAAATTATTAATTATTGAAATAGTAATTTCAGGTTGGGCGCCAAATTTGAGTTTTTACTCAAATTAAATAAACATGAGATAAATATACTAGCATCTATATAGACTCCTGTAATCTCAAGGTAACGATTCGTGGCTCCA
>JABXWE010030998.1:0-22135 GCA_014611495.1 Limonius californicus
AATAGTACTTATTTAATATTTAATATTTAAATAAACTCCCATAGAAACAGAAAATAAGATAATAATATTCAGAATATAAGTTCAAAGGTTGTTTAAATATCTATGTTAATTATTTGATTTCGTCGATAGGTATCTTTTTTTTTCCTCTGCAGATATTTTAGTATGGTGTTATTCCATTTTATTATTATAATTTATCTAATCAATGTAAACTATTCGAGCACTGACGCTACAAATATTTTATTACATGCGTTTCTTTGATGTTCATATTTTAAATTGGTATCATATGTTTCAATATTTTGATTCCTTGAATTATATTTTGTGCGATTATATTCTAAGAATCCAAATTTATTATGAAATAATTACCAAACATTGTAGTAGTGTATTACAAAAGACATTTCATTGTGATTTCGCAAACTGTGTTTGTATTTTTATTTTAGTAATTGACTTTGGAACCGTAAAATTTTCAGAAAAAAAACTAACCAACTTTTCTTAGTTGGACCGTATTCTGCGATGGATGTTGGTGCCCGCTGACGTACTTTTCAGTGATTTGTACTAAAGGTATTGTCTTCGCCTGACGAGAGTGCATGAGAGGGCTGGAGTAATGGGATTTTACTTCTTAGAAGGAAAGTAATAGTAAGCAGTCTACTACGTGCTTCGAAAACATTTACTACAGCCCGGCTCCATATTCTTAAAGTGGAACAAATGCTTTTATGCAGAATAGTAGCGTATCAAGTAGCCGATTTATCTCGGAAGGACGTCGTTATGAAAGTATTCAAAATTATACCTTTTACGTATTTTCGGTTGCACAAAAAAGTATGAATAAATGTTTAAATCAAAATTAACTGAACACCGAAAGATGAGTTACCGACGATAACCTCTCACTTGCTCGCCAACGTTTGCTCGCTGGTCTTTTGCTCGACCAGCAATTTCTTTTTAAAATAAAAGATTATCTGTAGGCATTGGTAATTCTGAAAATAATTCAGTTTCTCCAAGAAATAATTCATAGTTAAAGCAGGGTTGCCTGTTCTTGTATTTGAATTCGTAGAGAGTAATATTTATATTTTCCTATAGGATTACGGAGAAGTGTATCTGATTTTTGTTATTAAATTATTATTTATTAATATTTTTGCAAAACATTGTTAAATTTGCATTATTGTTATAGAAACAGCATTTTAAATTTCCAAAAATTTTCCTAAACAGTTATCCACTCAGACCACTTCGTTGAAAAGAAAAATAATTTTATTTGTTATTACACTTAATAGCTAGGTTATGTAAAAAACCATTTTTTTATAGTCAAGGTTTATAAAGAACAGCCATCGATTGTATGCCGTCTTTGATAACAAATAAAAAATATAATATTTTTTGAAAACTGAAATATCACCATTTCTACAATTGATATACTCTCAAAAAATGTTATATGTATTATTATTCATATTTTTATTGTTTTTAAATATTATTTTGTTTGTCAAGGGCTACTGAACAACTTCAGAGTTTATGTCAACTGGATTAGCTACTTTTACGAACATTACTTCCAACCTTAAAAAAAATCGTAACATCTTAATTTTTAAATTAGAGTGCTTAGAAAAAATTCACTCGACTTGTCTGAGCGTTTCAGTATCAAAATTAACAAATATCTAATAAAACATCCAATTTCCGATGCCAGTTTCAATTTTTAATAAACCTCTAATTTGTAATTGGGACCAGCTGTTTCAGTGATATCCATGAACACACACGCGTAGATACATATTTTGTCAAAACAACAATTTGGATTCCTGGTGTATAAATGAATATTTATTTAAATTCTGAATCTATTTTTTAAAAGAATGAATAATCCCCCTTACCTCTTGTATCTGAAAATATAAGTAAAGATTTTACTTATGAAGCAAAAAACTTGCCAAATTATTTTACAAACAAAAGTGCCTAACAAAAAAAACCTTGGTTCTTCTGCGTTGCTGCAGTTATACTTAGCACGCAGTTGTGCGAGAAAAGTTGGCTGTCAAGCTGACAGCAAACAGATGGCGAGCATACGTTCTGGCGAGCGTTTTTCCCATTGAGCAATTGGCAATCGAGCAATCAATGGCCAGCAAAGGTGGCGAGCAAATGTCTAGGCGAGCCTCTTTCCCAGCGAGCAGACGGTAATCGTACAATCGGTGGCGAGCAAACGGATGGCGAGCGTCTTTCCCAGCGCGCAAACGGCAGTCGAGCAATCCGCGGCGATCGAAAAGATGGCAAGCAAATGTCCTAGCGAACGTCGTTTCCATCGAGCAAACGGTGGGAAGCAAACGGATGGAGAGCAAATGTTCTAGCGAACGTCTTTCCCAACGATCAAACGGTGATCGAGCAAACGGATGGCGAGCAAACGGATGGCGAGCAAATGGCTGGCGAGCAAATATCCTAACGAGCGTCTTTCCCAGTAAGCAAACGGCAATCGAGCAATCGGTGGCGTGCAAACGGATGGCGAGTAGATGTCCTAGCGTGAGCGTCTCTTCCAGGAAGCAAACGGCTATCGAGCAATCGGTGGCAAGTAAACGGACGGCGAGCAAATGTTCTAGAACCGTTACCGATTAACAATGTAAGTAAAGCAAAATAGTTACCAAGTGACAAAATATTCCTACTTCAAACTTAATTTTAAGTTTATATTTTCATATTAAAATATTCCTTTTAAAAATTAAACTTGACATAGTTTTAATATAGTTGATATAGTAAACTGTAAAGAATGCAAGTACCGGTGTATCCACAAGCATATATTTTTATATTTTTTTAAATAGTCAACAAAATTGGATTTATTTTAATTTTTACACCATTTTTATTCTACGCATTTTGCATTAATTGGAGATATTTGTATAGACTGTTCATATTTGACGAAATTGCAATACATTTTTAAGCATATTTTATACATGTTTCGCGTAGTAAATAATTATTTACAGCTTTTACTCTGAAATGGTAACAAGCCTTACTAATAGTTGCAGATGTAATTAACTATTCAGATACGATCAGTGATTTTAAAAGTACTTTCCGTAAATAAAACCAAAAATATGAAAAACCATTTTTAACTAGATTGTCTATATGCAAATATTTCGCTGTAATTTTAACGTTCTTACTGTATAGCAAATATAGTAAGCCAGCTGTGAAATGATAATTCTAATGCGCTATACTGTAACCCATTATGTTGTTTAAAATCATTTTAAGACATTTTATTGAATAAATCATCTAAATTTAGCATAAGGTTAGCAGTTGAACAATCAAATATTTTCCTTGCTTTCTGCAACTATGCTACTAGTGTGTTAAGTGTCAATTATTGCTGAATATGTATAAACAACCATGATAAATTTCAGATAAGTAGTGATCAAATAGTAGGAAGTAAGCTCTTAACGGTTTCTCATTATTACTTTTAATTTTAATTTAAGACATATGTTTTTTACTTTTTGTGAGTTAAAATACATCAAAATATGTGAGATGTTTTATTAATTCTTCGGAGTATGTGTATTAAATATGTTCATACCATTTATGTTATCAATAGTATTAATTTTTTTTTATTTTTATTTATTTTAATTAGTAAATACATGGTCAAAGTTCGTAATGCAATGGATAAATCGGGAATTAAGTTCACCGAAATATCTTCATATGGCTATCTAAATTTTGTCTACCCTCAATCATCTAATCAACCAGCCAACTAATTTGTCTTAATGACATTGATATTTATTAAGTCTATATGTCAATGTCATTAAGGTAGACTAAGCCAAAGCAGCAGATAAACGGTTTGATAACTGTCACCGTAAAACTATACGAAGTTGCAGAAAACAAATCGAAAAAAGAATTTATAAACATCTGCTCTAAGTTTTGAAATATTGAATTTAAAATTAAACACTCAACTGTATTCGATAATAAAGTATGCTAAATTGAACATTGCCTTATTACAGCTGTTTATTTAATTCAAAATTATAATAATTTTTATCGGAAAAAATAATTGGGATAATTGCGCAATGGGATATGCCATTTTGAATTTTTTTTGTCAGACTTCTGTAGGATTTTGACATACTGGAGTATTCTGCCAGAAAATCTTCTCAAGATTAGAAGTGTTAGGAGCTCACGTTAAGCTGTAGGTCCTCTATGTTTGTGTCACTTTAAACGTGCAACACAGGTATAGGAAAGAAGTACGCTACGTAAGAGATAAGCACTAAAAAAAATTTTGCTGGCAACCAATTGCATATATATTGTAATTATATTATTATATTTTCCTAGTAGTCCTGAAGAATATGTTGTATATATTTCAGATCCATCGAGTTTAAATTTAAATTGTATGTTTTGGTTAAGGGGCTACTAAAGTGCCTTAAAATTACATAAAATAAGTATTACCTAAATAACTATATATAAGTTGATAATATATTCAGGAAACAGAGGAAATGATAAAATAATTGCCCCAGCAATGAAAACTAAAATAAAACTAACTTACCTTTTCGATATATTTATAATTTAGACTTCCTTCAGGGAAATGTGTTTACATTATTTAAACCAACATTCTTTAAGAACCTTTTTTATTCATTTATTCATTCTACCCCCCCCCCCCCCAAACCCCTTTTCGCATTACTTCAGGGGGGTGCGGGCGTCCGTCCCTTACATACTAACCATTCATGCAACATGCACCCTAAATTTAACTAAGTGAAATACGGTCGCCTCAGCTGAGGTTTCAACGCCCAGCCGATCGGACCATATTTTACTGTGACCTCGAGTAACAGCGCGTATCTGCACTGCTCCACCGAGGCCTCTATTCTTTAAGAACATACTAAATACATAAAGTTTCGTTTTTAATCCACAGACTGGCAAAATAAAAAAAAAATGTAAGCTAGATCGAAAATACTTCATAAGTTTTCAACGTGATTTCCATTTACTATAATACACATAATATTGTAACATTCTAGAAGTTTTCAAAAAAATTGTCGACAAAGGCGTCCGAAGCAACTGTTTTCAATTCAACAGTTACATTTTTCTTAATATCTCCTATGTCTTGAAATTGTATCCAGTTGAAAACTAAGGAAAGTCAATAGTTAGTATTAGTCTCAATAATGCCGTTTCTTGTAGAATATAATTTATGATCAGTGCAGAATGGGCAGGTGCATTTTTATGCAACAAGCACCAACTGCCATTTTATCGAATATGAATTTGATTCTAGATTATTGATTTGGACGATAATTTTCCAATTCACTGCATATTCTGGTGTTTCATATCCGTATCGTACGGAAACACCCATGACTCATCACCGGTGGCATTGCAGTTATGAAAATTAGTACTGTCGTGATAAATCTGCAGAAGGTCTGACTGTACGGCACGGAATTTACACAAACTATCCTCTTCCCCAAATCCAATTTTCCGTCATTTAGAAGGTCAATCGGCTATAATTTGCTCCAATTTCACAAACTCTTGGAATCGAATCTACATTTTGAGAAATCTATATGGACGCCAGGTCCTACCGTCGTCTTGTACATCTTCACATCCAGTGGCGGAACGCTCACCCCATTACTAAATATATATATACTCAACGTGGTACAAACATCAAATTTTAAGAAATTCTTTTAAACTTTTTACCATCAATCGAAAAAAGGTGGTGGAACGCCGTTCCAGTGCGTTCTATGACAAAAAAAAAACACTGTAAGACAGACACATCTATCTTTGAATCTTTAAATTATCCAAACACATCAGTACTACTTAACCCTTTCGCGACGGATTTTGATTTTCGTTTAAAAATAAAATTTTAAGCTTATTATGTCATCGTATCACTGAATAGAAGTATGGAAGATATATCTACATTTTTATTTTTATTTTCAAAATGCCCTTTTGTGTTTTTGGGAATGGGACATATCGTCCCATTAGACTTTTTCTTGGGATAATATGTCCCAACAGTAATGTAGATCAATGCATACACAGTAATAGGAAACGATTTTATTTATACTGAAAGAGATACAAATATGATATAATTCAGTCATGTATGATAAGGCGTAAAACACTTGTAGCACAATGGCACACCACAAGTTTTACAGACGGTTGTAGTACGTTTTTCAATCTTATTTTGAGAACATCGTAACGTCTTCTTTGGCTCTCGACAACAAGCATATGATCTCCAATATTTACCATTAGTCTTGATCGTTTAGACGGTCGTCCAGACGCCGACCTTCTCTTTATATACGCATTTTGTTTCTCTATTTCTATTAGTGCTTCTGCCAACACTATCAAGAAATCTAGAAATGCAATTTTCTTCCGTTTTAGTTAGTTGTGGATAGTGAATGCATTTACAGCGGTGATCGGGAGAATCTTATAGCAAAATTTTTTCCACCATTTCCCAGATTTTCTGTCAAATTCGTAGAGGCCAGCGAAATGATCTGCGAGATCAACACCGCCCATATACTTATTGTAGAAAGCTATGATCTCTGGACAAGGAGCAGTAGTTTTTTCACCATTCTTTTGCATTCTGAACACCATTGTCATTTGATTCCCGTGACAGTTGCTAGTTGCAATATCATCTTTAGTATCGTGCCATCTTGTGATGGTTATCCCGTCATGCGTGCAAAGAAACTCAGATTGGTGTTTTTCTAATTTCTTGTCAAGTAAAGGCAAGTTCTTCCTTGTTCCTACTGCTGCATATAGTAAAGTTCTCATCAATGTCGCTGATGTGAAAAATCGGCCGAAACACAATACAACATCAGTTTCTTTTATGGAAGATACCAGCTTATTTACTACCCGTTCTCCTAAAGTTCCATCGGTTTGTCGTTCCTCTTATCATAGATCATAGACGTAGCCCGTTAGAGAGTCTCTTCTTACCCATAATTTCATGCCGCGTTTTATGGGTTTCAGCGGAAGATACTGTTTGAGACTTGAGCGTCCCTTGAATTTTGGTATACTTTCGTCAGTTGACTGATAGATCGAATCCTTTCTGCATTTCTGATATGTAAATTTGACGTACTCTACCACTTCTTCAATATAATAGATCTTGCTGCAACTTGGAGGTTTCTGCGGAAAGTTGAAGTATAATTTAAAAATAAGAAGCCTATAACGGTCTCTTGATATCTCATTTTTTACTGCTATGTCACCCATCGAAGGATGCTTCGACCAATAGCAACTCATATTTAGCAGCTTGTTGTAAGACATTCCTAACAAAACTCCCGTTACTAGCATAATTTCAGAAGGATCCGTCAATTTTTGTTTATTTTTAGTTTTCTGGTCTAACATTTTCAACCGTTCGTTAGTGCACTGGGAAATGAACATATACAAATTTTTTGGAAATAATTTTAGAAATACTTGTAATTCAGTTGATTGGCTATTTAGGTTATTCAAAACTATATCCGATTCTCTGTCTTGGGGTAATTGCTTTTTTGGAGCATAGTTTGGTAAAACAGATGACCATATAAATTTTTGTGGTGCACTTACAGACGTAGTTGGCAAAACATTTTGCGTAGTTGTAACTGAATCAATATTTTGGATGCTTTGAATATTTACATCAATGTTTTCTGGGGCTCCGCTTCAAGTTCAAGATCTTGTGTGTTGGATTCATGTGAATAGTTTTCCGACGACTCTGCTTCGTCTTGAAAGTCTTGTAAGTCGGCTTCACTGTCGCTTTCTGACTCCAGAATCCCCATCATCACTATTGTGATAAGGATCACTATCACTATCGGATAAATCAACTTCAGCAGCCAGTTCTTCGAGTTCTTTTGCAGACAGCGCTCTTTTTCTACTCATGCTGTAGTGGTATTAACAATATTCAGGACTTCTGGGATAATTAGACCCACATGCAAGGACTATTGGGATATATTGTCCCATAAATGCAAGGAAGCTTGATTTATAGCAAATATAACAAAGCGAAATGTTGTGCAATGTGCAAAACTAAAAATAGCTAATCGGACAATACCGTGAGTACTTACCTTGTTATGTGCTATTTATCTATCAAATTAACTCAATAAAGGCAAGAAAACTTGCAGAAACTAGACACATGTACACATCTAAACACACTAAAAAGTGAAGTTATTATGAGTTTCCGTTTAAAAATGAACTCATTAAACAGCAGAAAGACTCAAAAGACTAAACGACTTCGTTTCCACGTATATTTGGGCAATAATATCCCAGGAGCCGTTCAGTAACTGATCTTGGGATATATTGTCCCGTTAGTACCGAAAGGGATAAGGCGTTATCACCGTATATAGCTTTCATACGTTTCATAATATTATAATTTTTTTAATTTCAAACATATTCAAATAAATATTTAAATAGTATTCTGTAATTTGTAAGCTCACAGAAACCAGTGGCGCAAGTTGCTCGCGTACCTTCTGACTGTTCAGTTGTGAAGTTATTAGTGCGGCGCAAAATTTATTAATTATAAGAAGTGAATTGTCAGTACTTATTAATGGCATTGTTAACATGAAAACCAAAGTCAGTGCTTAGTGATAAGGCGTACCGGCCGCACGCCTGCTGGCGTAGCGATAGCCGCCCACTAAAAACATTTGACAAGATGACAAGGTTAAAATATCTTACATCCGTGGTTTATCTGCTGAATTAACAGAAAATAGACGAATAAATAACCAAATCGCTATCAAACCAACAATACAAATGGCAACAGACGAATCTATCGATAAAATTATGGATTGCGACCATATAGAACCACATATAGTAGTTTCTCACGGTGAACAATCTCAATCAACACAAGCTAATCATCCCCAGTCAACTAAACGTCCAAATATGTCACCACTTGCGGATACGCAAAATAAGCGATACGTTTTCGACAACATTAGCTTAGTTAAGCAAAACAAATACTATCTTCCCCCTTCCAGCGTAGTGATTCTTACTGAGAAAGAAACTAACGATAATAAAATCCCTACTGAAGCCAAATCCATAAGAATCCCAACTATCTTTGTTTACGATGCTACAAATTACCAACAGCTAATTACAGACATCAAATCTAAAGTAAGTGGTAAATTTGAAACTGAATTAGAGGTTCACAAATAAACATTACTTTAAGCAAAATCGATGACTATCGTTCTCTTACGTCATACTTCGACAGTGAAAAAAACAGTTAAATACCATACCTACCATCACCCAGAAAATGCTAACACTTCCGTCGTTATAAGAAACATACCTACATCGTTATCAAATGAAGAAATCCATACCGAATTAACAGCAATGAAATACTCAGTGTTACGCGCCTGCTCAATAGGGAAAAAACATCGATACCAATATGGGCAGTTATCTTGGATAAGAAAGATGCAAGTTCTAAAGAAATATACAAAGTTAACTACTTATTTCACTGCAAAGTTAATGTCGAACAAAAACACAGGAGCGGAGATTTATCTCAATGTACAAAGTACCAACATTTCGAACACACCAAAAACTTCTGCAAACTAAACCTACGATGCCTAAGATGTTTAGGAGAACATCATTATTCTAAATGTCCAGAACCAAAATCGGCAAACACTAAATCGCACTGCATTAATTGTAGTGGCGAACAATTCGCTAATTATAAAGGATGCCCGTATTACCAGAACCTGATTAAAAACCGGCAATCAAGCCAAAATATGCGCACCCACCAAAATGGCAACAAGCCTAGTAGTAGTCAAATTAATATCAACAGTAATACATTCCCTCAGCTTCCAAATACTAGAAAAACACAACCAACACGAATTCAAAATAATTACGAGCATAACAGCGATTGCACCAACTGGAAGTATAGTAGCAAAGAATATAGATATCTATATTCTTTGATAGTAGTGAACAACCGTCGCTACTTAACGAAATAATATTAAAAATATAATATAAATATAAAAATAAAAATTATTGAATTAATTAAACCACATCTGAACTTAATAAAAGACCTCATTCTATCGTTAATCCCATCTGTTTTCCACAATGTCACCAAATAATGACAAATCATACTCCAAGTACTTATTGCATTTCTAGTAAGGCATGCCATAGATATTCTTTGTGTCACTGAAACGCATCTACTACCCACACAAAGGTTTAAAATTCCTGGTTATGAAGTTTATCGCAAAGATATAATTTCCAAAACAGCTGTTGGAAGAGTAGCTATTGCAGCTAAAAAATCGCTCAAAACCTAGCATACACAATTACCCGAGATCATTAATCTCGAAACCGTTGCGATAACCCTCGAACTACAGAAAAGCAATTTTTAAGAATAATATCTGCGTACAAACAACCAAATAAAAGTTTACTAGCAGCGGATATAGAGGGTGCATTTTTCTATAATACTCCAACTGAACAGTAAGTCCACGATATGGGGTTGCAAAGTAAGCTATCCCCATGGAAATAACCTCTACTCAATACTTACCACACACGGAATCCAAATTTCTCCACCTGAAGAACACATATACTACCCTTACCGAACAAATCATAAATCCGAAATTTTGGACATAGTTTTGCATAGAAATATTACCAATGCTGTTCATCAAGTTGTAATTTCCGAATTAGACTCGGATCATTGACCAGTTTATATAACCACCGGAAGTCAACCACAAATCAACCCTAAACCCCCAAGATTAATCAACGGGCGAATAGACTTGAAGAAGTTTAACACGACTTTACAAGATAGTATATTATTACCGTCAGCTCTTAATACTAATGAAGCAATCGATAATGGTACAAACACATTATTTCAATGTATTAAAACCTCTATATCAGCCTCCACAACTGTCCAAAACAACAAGCGTCTACACGATTACGGGATTCCCCCATTGTCGATTCAGCAAATGATAAAAGAAAAACACAAAACCCGAAGACAATGGATGGCTACAAGAGATCCTACCGTTAGAACGCGTTTAAATTACCTTATTCACAGAGTCTACTAAGACCTGGAGAAAGGCAGAATAAATAGGTACGCCAATTATATAAATATGTATTTTAAAACATAGAGATCCGACAATGTGGCAACCGCATACCATACCAACCATAAAGCAGGATGGCTTGCTGTGTACCACAGACAACGAAAAAAGTGAAGCGTTTGCCAATTCACAAGCCCTTGCGAAAATAGTAATGTATTAGACCGCTCACAAATCGAAAATGAAATCAAAAACACCCTTTCTTCCACCCCAAACCAAGCGAAATCATAGAAATAGTCGATCAGCTTCCAAATAAAAAAAAACAGCTGGCCACGAGCTAATTACAAATACGTTACTTAAGAATCTGCCCCAGAAAGCTGTAGCATATCTCCATACTCAACGCTTGTCTTAGATGTGACTACTTTCCCGATCAATGGAACTACGCTATGGTTCTATTGTTTCATAAACCAGCTAAGAAAGCAAATGAAACCTCAGGTTATAGACCAATAAGCCCCCTTTCAAGCATCTCTAAAGTATTTTTAAAAGCAATAAACAACAGACTCTTAGAATTCGTCGAGTTCGAAAATATTATCCCAAAATACCAGTTTGGAGTCCGAGCCCAAAACTATACCATTCATCAATTAAATCGGGTTACAGAATATATTGAATTTGGGTTTGAAAACAAAAAATATACTGCGGCAGTCTTCATCGATATTAACCAGGTCTACGATAAGGTATGGCGTAGTGGAATCATGTTTAAACTCATGAAAAGCAAGACGCCAAACTATCTTATTCATATTATTAAATCTTTCCTTGAACACCGTAAATTTTCAACTGTTATAAACTCTGCTATTTCAGAATAAAAAGCAGCAGCAGCAGGAGTACCACAGGGGTTAATACTGGGCCCATTATTGTTTAACATCTATGTCCATGACATATCAGAGGTAACAAATACTATAATTGCGATGTTTGCTGACGATACTACCATTCTAAGTCAAAGCAACGATATAAACACTGCTATTACTCAACTTCAAGAAAGTGTAGATATCGTTACTAGTGGCGCGATAAGTGGAGATTACAGCTAAACACACTGAAATCGGCCCCGAAAATATTCAGTCTGCGCAGATTGAATAATCCACCTAACGTAAAAATGAACGACTATAATGTTCCTTGGAATCGAATCGATAGCGCAGTTAAATACCTTGGTGTTCACCTAGATCAACGATTATTTTGGGGGTACCACATCAACAAAAAACTGGATGAAGCCCATTCAAGACTGATCAAACTATATCCAATACTAAGTAAGAAGTCATCATTGAAAACAGATTGCAGGACGCTCATCTACACATATATAATTCGTACTATTTTAACTTGCGGTGCTCCAGTGTGGAGCAACGCTAGCAAGACGCATTTAAAAAAATACAGATTTTACAAAGTAAAGTGCTGAGAATAATACTCAATGCCCATCGGTTTATTAGAAACTCCCTAATCCACCGCGAATTAAATATACCAATAATTAAAGTATTTATCACTAAGCTGTATAAGTGTTATCATAAAAAACTACAGTGGTGTCCTGTAACAGCAGGAAGAAGAAACATGCACCAACTCTTAAAGCGCTAACTGCCACAAGACGTCTCAATTCTGAATAAATATTAGTAGTGCAAAGTGATAAGTGATGGGCGTTAGTACGCCCTTAGTGCATATAAAACATCAAATTAATTAACTCAGCTATGCATAGCAAGGACCTGTTAAACTAGCCTAAAAAAAGAAGAAACCAGTGGTATGGTATCTCAGTTGGCAGTGTGCTCGCTTTCTAGGCATAACATTCGATTATGGCGTAAGTTCAATTTCTCAGCGTTACCATACAGCGTATACAAATTTTGTGGAATAAGTCACCACACAAATCTCCCAACTTGGTTGGCAATTGCAGGATCTGGATTTCAAACGCCCTTCTCTGGAATTTCTGTTGTTCTAGTTCTATGTTAAACGATTGTAGCTCCCATGTGTCTCTGTATTTCTTCTGAGGAGAAGCACGTGGCAGAGGAGAGGCGATGCCCAGTACTGGGGCAAAAAGGTTGCAAATCCAGTGTTTAAAAAGGTTGAATGGAAAGGTGATTTAAGAATACACACTTTCAAAAACTCCTTACCACCACGATGTTTAGAACACCTATATTCGTATTTCGGCAACTTAGCTGGCATATTTAGTAGGAATTTGAACTAACTAAAGCAACTTGACTGAGCAATACCTCTGGAGATACGTTCTTCGCCAAGTCAACAATGGAAGTTCAATACTAATTATCTGACAAAGACTTACATACTACACCCCTGTCAAGGGTTCGTTACGGTAAGCTGATTAGGGGATTATTTTCAGTAAATTAATTTAACTTTTAAATTTGAGTTTGGGATTGGCCCATTATTTAGAAAAACCCTATTTTTGAAAATATAAATGCTCTCGTAGCAATCGAATTTTTTTCCTGTAACAATTGTAGATGTTCTAGTTTTATACAGTGTCGTCTCGTAAGTATGGCGGGCAACACTTCATAACACACCAAGCCTAAATCAGAAATCTAATCTTAATAGTACGTTTAGTTTGTCCAATATATTTTCCATTACAGCGAGAACAGTAAAATTAGTAAATCCCCGAATTTTCCAAAGTTTTCACTTTATCTTTAGGGTTTTGCTAATAAGTTCCGAATATTGTTATTTGAAGAAAATGCAATTTATAATTGATTTGTTTGCATCTTTTATCGGGGTATTTGGTTACGGAGTTGAACGGAAATAGCGTTTACGTTTCATTTTGCACTCAAAAATCACAGCTATTTGAAATTTAAATTACTTTTTGCGAAAGAAAAGGCTTCGTAGAGAAATGTCTAGTTTACTCGAAATAAAAGTGATAGAAGGTAGAGAAGCTGACAGATTCATCACTATTATCTTTTGGATTACATAAGAAATCGAAATACATTTATGGCGAATTTCATTACACATCTCATTGTTAGGAAATGGCCAAATGAATAATCTTATCGACGTTTTTTTTTTCAAGGCAAATTGCGTAATATAAAATGTTTGGAACATGAATTTTCTAATTCTCGCTCAGACAAGACAAGCAATTTCGGACAAAAAACAAATATTATCAAATGGAAACGTATCCATGGATGTATTTAATCAGATTTTGGAAAGTGTTTCGCCTATTCATTTAAATTTGATTATTTTTGTTTCTTACATCACTATCGCCTTCTTTGTTGCCATAACTGGTTTTCTACGTTGCATTTTTGGAAGGGCACTATGTAAAATAAATGTCCCCTTAGTACTATATGAGACATTTTCATATTTTAATATCATATCCTGAAAATTATATATTATAATATGCGACGTCATATATGTTTTATTTTCTAGTTATTTCCTTGATTGATTTTTTATATGATTCACACGTGCATAATAATTTACGATATAATATATCACACATTCGATATGGTCAATAAATATAGTTTTATAAACATAAATTGGTAAGATAACATTTATTACTTTCACCAAGAAAATATGTAGATTTGTATCGGTATCAACAAGGTGTGGTATAATTTTCGTTTAGTAGTTGCCCAAGATTGCGCACATTCTTCGCCCGTTCACGTACGATCAGGAGAGGATCCTTACAGGATAAGGGCTAGGCAACACCTCCTACAACGTTAAAATTTTAGTACTTTTGACTACTATTACAGCTCTAAAAATTAATTTGAAGAATGTTCAACTAGGGCAATGTGCTGTTGAACAAAATAGAATTTGACGAACATATCCCTTTTTCTCGTAAATAGCACAGATTCCATAAAATTTCATAATACATTTTGATCTAATTTTCCTAATATCTAAAAATTCAATAACAAAAATGGGAAAATTCATATGTGCAACCAACGTTGTCGTAACCTAGAATCAAAATATGTATAGAGAATTTTTCCAAATATTCAACTGTGTCCTCATTCTTGATCAAAAGTTTTTTGTAAGTTCGAGTTTTCATGCAAAAAATTTGACAACATTGAGAACATAGACAACCCAAGTTACAAACGCGTCACTAAGCTGAACATGAACAGGTATGCCATCTCAAATAAAATACAAATAGAGATTACAAGGGATTATAAACCTTTTGGCCTGAAGCAACCACATTGAAATATAAAGCAAGAATTTTTGCAGTCCGCGATTATTAGGTTTCAGTTTAGGGGATGTAATTTGTAACAAATTGAAACACAGTGTTTTTTTTCTAATTATTTATTTCTAATTTATTAAGTCATATAAATATTGCGAATATGCTGCTCTCGACATCTTCTCGAATCAACTAGTTCTGGTAGTAGGGAATTTGTAAAAAACTCGCTTAGCTTTCCTTCCATTTTATCCGCCCAAAAGGTTTCGTCGCTATAACAAGAGGATAATTGCAAAGTTAGTTATTTCTAAAAACATTAACAAAATCAATTAAATTTTACCGTTTGATTTCTACCACGTGCAACCCACCATTGCTATAAATTACAAAGTAACAAATTTCTCGTTTGGAAATATGTAGCAAACCCTGTATTTGAAAAAAGTAATCATGATTACAATTGAGGCTAATCGTGCCATTATTATAATTGCAGTACTTTATCTTCTTTTTAGTGACGGCTTCAATTGGAGATAAGTCTCCGCTTGTTGTAGAACTTTTGATTTCTATGATTGCGTTACCACCAATTAAACCATCTGGCGAACAAAGCAGTGGCGGCTCGTGAGTTAAGAAAGAGGGTGGGCACAAGAAAAAACCTACCTATTTTTTGTACATAAAATCCATTCTCCTATTTTTCATGCTGGAAAAGACGTCTATGACTTTGTTGTCAAAATCTGGGATAGACTGGACGAACTTCTTTTCTATTGATAGGACCGCCAATGCGTTCAGTCGACCTTTTTGCACACAATTAACTTCCATCATTGATAAAACGTCACTTTCGTCTTTGAATTCAAACGCGCGATTGCGCGAAAACAGCGCTCCAAAGTCCAAATTCAAACGTTGACTGCAAATAGGGAACGCCTCGCTCGGCGCCCAATTCGCCTGGTATATCGATTATAGCGAAGATAACCGATAGGCAACCGAATCACCTCTACATAGGTACAAATCAGAGCGTTCCCCGGAAAATAGTTTTGAGGCTGTTAGCCGCGCCCGTTGTGCGGAAGGAAAATTTGTGCCATTGTTAAAATAATGAAATTAAAATATTAATGCACTGAATTACATGCGAATTTCTTTCTGAGTTTATCTTGGTGGTTGGGTGGGCACGTGCCCTTGTGCCCTTTAGTACAAGCCGCCACTGCAAAAAAGGTAATTCGTCGTCGATTATTAACCCTCTCTTCTCGATATTGCATGCGTATTTATTTTCAAACAAAGATCTTACTGTATCTTCGCTCTGGAGCCTAAACTTCGTTGCACTGTTTCCTTTAAATGTGTTGTTCAGCAATGTCTCAATAGTTTTAGCCGTCGATGTAGTTTTGCGTAATTTGCATATTTTTCCGAAATACGATGCTGTGAGCCGCGCTTTTCTTTCACTTTTCCATTCATCACTTTCCGACTGGAGTATTGTTTTCGTGAATATTTCCTCTCTGTCTACAGTTCTTAATTCTTCCAAAAATTCTTCAGACTTTTTCATATATAATTCTGTAGTCATATCTGCAATGGGGTTAGTTATATCAAGGCCGTATTCGTCATCTACTGTGGCGAACAACTTCTGTTTATATAATTTTTCTGTAAATAGTAATTTTGCATTATGTTTATTTCTAAGTTTATTTCGCATTAACTTACTTGTGCCTCTGCTTTTTCTACTATTATCAGCGATAATAGCTGCTTCCATTCCAGTGAACGAGTTGCTCCAGTTTTTAAAACATGTGTGGTCTTCTGAAATACCTCCCCTGGCACATGCGAAGCAGTATTTATTTTTTACGCCCATGTATAGTATTTTCTTTGTTTTCGCTCCTATGATGCAAGCCTGGAAGCAGAAGTAGAAAGATTAATAAAAAATCACTAATATTCTAAAAATACTTACAACTCCAGACAAAGCATTATATTTGGTTCTGTAAGAACGCTTGCTCTATTCACCATCAACAACCACAGAAATGATAGGTATACCATCTTTATTGACATCGCCGCATTCAACCGCTAATTTGGCCTCTTCTTTAGCAGAAATGTTCATTAACTTGGAATTTTTTCTTCTATTGCTCTAGATATTTCCGAATGACATTTTATATAGGTTTTATTAGACATAGTAGGCATATCCATAGCCGCAAATAATTCCGACAATTGAAAATGTCCTATGCCTATTGCCAATGTGCCCACGACAGCGGCTACGTTTGTAGTGGATGTTTCTGGATTGCCATATCTAACTGTATCAACCTTACTGCATACGGAGCATTTAAAAGACAATATACTTTGCAAGCCTTCTATTTTTTCAGATATAAGACTCAAGTCGAAAAACGAACAACCAATACCTAGAACAATTCGAAATGTAAAAAATATAATGGCACTCCAAAAATGTACTTTTTTGCGTACCTTCGTGTTTCAGCGACTTTAGTTGATTGAGAAAATATGAAATTTCAACTATTCGTCTACCAGTAATACCTGTAGTTTTATTTTCAGGAAGCTCAATTTCGGCTTCGATATACATCGAGCTATCATCGAAACTTTCTGCCCTGCAATTGTCATCACCTTCACTTTCCAAATTTTGTGAGTCACGGCAGCCCGTTTCTGTTTCCGTTTCACAATCGGAACTGTCTTCTTCGCTACTGCAGTCGCTCGCACATGATTTTCATTTGGCGTGCTAGTACTTCCAAAATCATGAAAATTGACTAATGGCATGTTAGTATCATCGATTGCAGTACTACATTGTGCATCCACTGCGGATGGCATGACTTTCTTCCACCTCCTAATTAAAAATGTTTATTAGTGTTATACCGGTGGTCCCCTGCGGCAAGAGCCCAGAGTGCGAACTTATCTACGAAGGACCTTGTTCAGACGATAATTTATTTTGATATCTCTATTTAAATTAGACGGGGTTCCTCCATTTTTTAAATAAATGAGGATATAAGAAATTCTGACAATTGACGGGCATCTTAAATATGAAAAAATTACATGTGGTACTTACTTAGATAAAATTGCTCTCATGATACATTTCTTGCTTTTTCTTGGTTTAGATAAACGGATTTTAGCTTTGGCCATAATGGATACTAGTTTATAAAATAATATTGCACTACACAAAACTCACACTGCACAACTTTCAGGTCTGAACGCAAGTGCAATAATGAAAGAAAGCATATTTTGTAAAGTAATTGGGTGCTTATGTATACAAAGCCATTAAACGGTCAGTAGTATCAATTTGTGTGATTCTTTGTATTATTTAAAATGCAAAGTTCATGTGGACTGTAAAATTAAAGGTTTCTTGAAACAGCCACTACCTGGGAAAAAGGGTCATAACATCCTAATTACCTATCTTGTAATCTGAAGCTCAAGTATTGTACACGAATTGTGGCTGGAAAGAGGTACGTACAGCTGGTTGCCTATTTAAATTTTAAAAGGAGACAACCATAAATTCTAGAGCTGTCCTGTAAGGTCAGCGTGGTCTTCCGTCAGTATGGTTGACCCGAAGGTTGCGTTAACGCGGCGCCTCTCTCCCACGAAGATTGATCATTATGGGAGAGTAGATCAACAATCCCCCCTTATGGGGAGGCCCTTGCCCAACAATGGGATGTTACGGGCTAATAAAGAAGAAAAAAGAATTGCTAATGCAAAAAATAGAACATATGTTTGGAAATCTAAGGAAAATGTTTTTCTTCTTTCAAAGTTATTTCAAAGTTCAAACCAAGATATAGCTTGCTATTAATTAGAAATGTTTATATTGCTTTTGAAAATGACATATCATATGGCGAGATACGTACAAAACACGAAACATAATAAAACCTATTCAAATTGTGACTATTATTTTAAACTATTATTTGTTCATATACAAATTTAAATTCTTATGGGTACTAGCCTTTGTGGGGATTTAAGACAGTGAAAAAAGGAACACGCTGGTTCGAAAATAAACAGTAGGTACTTACTGCTCGTGCTATTATGTATAAACATGTTTCGAGTAGTTTTTAATTAAGTGACCTTACCTCGGTGTATATGGTAGAACTTACCCAATAAAAGAATCATTAATGCACGTGGTAAATCAGAATTGTGTAAACACGTTTGTTCTAACAGACTCTAGAAGTACAATGCAGTCTATCATGAAACTCTTCAGTTACAATCCAATAGTACAAAATATTCAAGACATAGAAATCCAATTTAAAGAAGAAAATAAATCACTAAAACTATAATATAAATGCCATCACACATAGGCATAAAAGTAAACGAATTTGTTGATCTGATGATAAGACAAGCAACGGAAAAATTAGAGATGGATTGTAATACAAATGCAGAAGTCGACATAAAAAACTATCAGAAACTAATAAAACGACCAAAAAAGAATGAAAAATGAAAAAAAGACAAACATAGCACTTCAAATAATAAAAGAATCAACCGAAAAATGGATACCTAGGAATAAATTACTAAGAAGAGAATAAGTAATACTAAGATGATTACGGATAGGACACACAAAAATTATACGCGAACACATTTTCAAAAGAGAGCTTCCACCAATGTTCAGGACAAGCAATACCCAACTGACAGTTATATATATTTCATGCGAATGTGAAAATGTAACCTACGTATAGATATATATATATATATATATATATATTGCTATGTTACACCCTTCAAAATAGCTAAATTCTTATTTATTATCATGCATAGAAGCCATATGTAGCTTTTCCTTATGATAATGGGTCACACACACACACACAAATTTGGAACGAGGCTATTCGTTTTCTTTCGGATGATCCTTAGGGATGTAATAAAGTGGAATTGCAGGTTTTTTCATGTATCCTCCGGGACTTTTGCCTTGGTTTTCCTTTCTAGATGTTATGTTGCAGCCTTGCAATGATTTTTTCTTGAATTTGAGCTGTAATTTCAAAGAACGTTAGGATTTGTTGTTACGATTTAACAGATCAGGTTAAGTTGGTTACTTTTAACACATGTATGTGCTTATTTGCATTGTTTTATGTTGTATAAATGTGTATTGGCATAAGAGGCAGCCTTACGACGTTTTACCTCTAGCTTTAAAGATGTATTGGTTTATTTATTTATAAAATACTTGAAATGTCATCGACGATTTATGAATTTGCTAGAAATTTGGAATTTTAATGTTTAGAACTAGTATTTGTTGATGTGTTATGTTGCTATTGGTGATGTAGTTGCTTTGTGTCATGTTTTCGTTAACAACAATACTGTATTTGTTTAAATATTTATGCCTTCAGCAAATTTTCTACATTTTTGATGATGCTAATGTAAATTTTGGATTTTTATAGTATTCCTAAGGGAAATTTTATGTGTAAAACAGTTGTAGTATGAGTCAGGGCATCTTTTAGTGTTTATTTTGTGTGAAACAACATTGTATTTGTTTATTTATTTGGATTTGTTTGGTTTGTGACCTTGAGGTTTTCTAAATTGATTAAATTCTTGTTATTTGTGTGTGTGTACTTGATTAAAATGAATTTTATATGATGCTAGGGTGTGTGTAGATTAAGTTTGTGTATTTGTATGCTTGTTTATTGTTAATATGGGTTTTTGTTATTAGTTTTAAGTTTGTGTATATTATTGTTGGTTAGGGTTAATTTTGTTATGCACCTTGTGGGATATCAAAATTTTGCATTTTTTATGTAGATTTCAAATCTAATTTTAGTTTTTTCATAACATGGTGCATAAGAAAATTATTTGAATTAATTGAATTTCTTGTAAATTTGGTCCAATTTGATACTCGCCTCCTATTGGCTGAAATTGAGTGTTAACAAGTTTGATTGTTAGTATTTTGTTTTGAGATGCAACGTTTTGTATTGTTTCCATGGAAACGTACGTTTTTTTGTTGCGAGCTTATATAAAGGAAAATTTGCAAAATGAGCGTCACTTCTTAATAATGAGCGTCACTTGATAATTTTGATTGCTAATTGAACCTGTTACTTGCCATTTGCTAATTTTATAAGTCATCGTCGTATTGTTTAACTTCGTAATTGAATTTCTGTGTTGTAACCTGTGTGTGTTTTATATTGTCATCGTTTATCTACAGTTGCATAAGTTAATAAATGCTTAATAGAGTTCAAGTGTATTATTTACCTGTGCTTCGTATAATTACAACGACATTTATAAGTGAATACTTACCCAATTGATTTGGTTCTGACAAGTGCAATATCCGCCTTTATTATACTATCAAAGTGCTTCATTTTTCTGAGAATCCATCGATTATTAATTGAAAATCTAGGATCAATATTCTATAAGTGCAAATTGATCCGATCAATACCATCACCTAACCTAGAAAGTGTATGAACATTATATTTGGAATTACGAGTGCTACAAAGCTAACTATAAAAGGTAAAAGCAATCACTTACCTGTATCCTGCAACAATTGGAGAATTCCTGTGTGAAATTGGGAGGCCAGTCAAGGTAGAAATATGGAATTACAAGTGGTTTTGGGATTTCAACCGAACAAGATGGAGCCGTTGAATGACATTCTGACCAGCAAAATTTAAAGCAGTCCTGCGCAGTGACATCTTCATCTCATATATTTTAAAATTCGTCTAAAGGTTAGTCTATACAATAAGTAAAGCTAGGTTCAGATTTATTAAATTTAAGTCGATTATTTTATTGTATTTATGTTCTGTTGACGTACATGCTTTATTTTCCAAAAGATAATTGCCAAGGCGTTTTTATTCCAAATTTAAGCCATTCTGTTACTTTTCTTAATTTAAATTTCATTAATAATTTAATTCGTTGTTATTCTTTAATTCCCTGTAATACGAGCCTGAACTTGCAATCCCAATCTATTGCAACCTTTATTTTATTAAACCCTGAGATTTATTTTAACAATTTAATTATCATTTCATTACAATATTCATGCAGTTATATTTATTAGAGTCTCAATTCAAATTTTTGTTGTGTGTAGGTGATTACATTTTCATATTTAGCACTCATCAATTTATTGATAGAATTACAATTTTTATTTACATTAACAATCTTATTTTGACGATTGTAACACACGGCATCTATTTTGGCTTCCACAACGTGGGGCACATGTCACGTCAACGTACACACTCACTCTCACTCTGTTAAATTTTACACACACCTGTCACACGGCAATATATATATATATATACATATATATATATATACATATATATATATATATATATATATATATATA
>JABXWE010030999.1:0-24066 GCA_014611495.1 Limonius californicus
TGTTGCAGCCCTCATAAATCAGATCTACTCGTTAAGGACAGACCCTTTACAGAACATAAACACGTGTGAAGGAACGGCCGTTCCCAAGATCAATGAGGCGTGATTTCTTAACGCCAACTAAAATTAATTAGCAGTTACATTTTACATGAAATATTTATGCGAGTATAGATTAAAAATTTAAATTATGAGCATAATGTTCCAAAGTTCAACTGTCTGTAATAATATAAACACAATAGCAAATGTGGTCCGCCACAGTACATCTAATCTAAGCAGGACTTGGCCTAGCTTTTACTCTTATTTGGCACCAACCAGAAAGTGATGTGCTGGCGCACACAAGATATACTGAGAGCAGATCCTTATCCGTCTCAAGGTACACAAAATCTGCGCAGGCTTTAACCTAGTACCTGGAATTGTTATCCTGGCAAAAAAACATATACGTATTCTAAGCAGGTGTTGACTTAGCATTTACGTGTCCTGGCACGCCAAGAATAAAGAAAAAGTGTTGTTATCCTGGCAAACAACATATACTAAAAACGAATATTTATCTATGCCAAAGTACACAAACTCTAGAATGGCCATGTTCAGGCACACAGGGTGTAGAAGCATATTTAGCTAATAATTAGTCAATTAATTGTCCAGCTAGTTAATTATTGATTAAGCTGGGTGTTGACCCCAAATGACGACGCGGTGCAAACCGAAAGTCTTCACAATTTGAAAATCCGGGAAAGCCTTAAACAATCAATGTTGTAATTAATGTAGCCATATGGAGAAGTTTTAATTTAATTATAAAATTCTGTAAAGGAAATCGACGAATGCGGATATCCGTTGCCAAATTGCGTGCAAATTCTTTCACTTAATAGAAAAATCAAACAGACAGCAGATTTTATTTTTTATAATTATTGTTATTAGCACATTCACTTATAGCTCTTAATCATAGTATTGCTGTATACTGTAAGTAAAAGTAAATTAATTAGACCACGCCAAAAATCCCACTTTTACCATTAAAACACAAACACTAGCAGACATTCTGTGTTTTTCTAAACCTAGTAATTTATGTGATGTTTCAGTAATTGTCCGTAACAATATATCTCTAAAATAATAAAGACGTTACAATGACATGCACTGCCAAATTTTGAATGGGAACGGCGGTTTTGTTCCATAAACGGCTTATTAAATCTAAATTCATTCAGCGCACTTTTCGTTTGCGTGCATTTCTTGTGCCATGAAAGTCGAACAGAATTGCTTCCACGTGACAATGGCAAACGTGCACTCGAGAAATTCACGTGTCTGGGTAAATTATAGCATTCTACTTAATTGGCCTTCAAAGTATGCGGTTTTAATACAGCGTTCTACTGATTATATTTACATAAGTTTCTAATGCAAATCGAGCGAATTGAACTGAATAAGTGCTTCATCCTCGTCGATAAAAGTTGCTGTAATGTTCACTCAACAAATATCAACAAAAGCGCTATGCAAAAAGTGAATTAAGTTTCTAGAAACACAAACTCTGGCAGTTAAAACGAAACTGCATGCTAATTATGAAAAATAAACGAAACTGTAGGTTTACTTGGAGTAAATACAAATTGGTTAGCTGCAAGATATTTCAGAGGAACAATATCAAGTTTATCCAGATGAAGGTGAATTCAAAGATTTTAAGCTGTACAGCGTGGGTGGGAAGTTCTACGTGGGTGGGCGCGAAATCCCGTTAAGTTTGTTTTTGTAAGATATTACAGTTTTAAAGTAATCAACAATAAAGTAAACGTTTGTAGGCGCAATAAGCAAAGAACATGATAAACTTGAAAGTGTATGCAAACAATATTAAAATTTCTAATAAATTATTCTCATCAGTAAAATGATGATTTAGAAGGTGTACAATTTAAATCATATAACATTCAAATAAGCGCAGAGCAATTGAAAAAATGTTTCAAGCAATTGATTCTTCCAGTTATTACTAAAATCTAAGATAGAAATACAACAATAGTCCTAGAATCTAGAAAGTTCCTCAAAAACACTGTTGTATTTTTATGACAATAAAAATGGGAACCTGTATTATTTCTGTCCTTCAATTATTAAATTTGAACACTTACATAAAACCAAGAACAACCAAAAATTAGTTTTTAAATCGACCATTTTTAAAAATATGTTATCTTCAAGCACGTTGGGCATCAAATAAGAATGCTGAGTTACCCTCTAATTTAATTATACTTTAGGGTTTTAAATAATATAAATAATTTCATTAAATGAAATTATAATACAGCAACTGAAATTGTGTCTGGTTAAACTTACTATGTTGGGCGCTGTAAACAAATTAAACTCTTAAACAAGATATCCTTTCCTAAATGGATATTAAAAATAAATACACAAATTTATAAATTGTTTAACCAATACAAGTCAAATATTCTCACAAACCCTTTTAAGCTGATCTCAGGGATGCTGCTACAATTGTTCGTTCTATATAACTTTTCCGGCTGGCAACAAACATGTACAACAAAAGAAAACAGGGAAAATCAGATTACCATTTCAATTATCAAAGTCAAATCACAATTATCTGTGCTTTCCCTTAGCAAAAACATATAAATTAAATTAAACGCAGGAAACAGCAATTAGATGTACGCAGGTAAGTGCTTTCCCAATTTTAAATCACAAGTGGCTGCCTTTTGGGTAGGTAAAAGCGAAATCCACATATTATCTAACCTAAAAATTGATTTTCAGTTAGGTATATTGTTATGGATCCATTAGTTCATTATTACAGCACTTTTTGTTTCGACGAACATCCTTTTATTTTAAAACACCTTTTATTTCGATGAACCTCCTTGTTTTATCCTTACTGGTTGTAATAAAAAATTTTATTTCATTACTTCTTGCAAAATAATGACATTTAATTATATTTCGATGACGTTTACATTTGTCAACTTGTCCTCTATAACGGCTTGAATGAGCTGATCCACATTTCCTGGATTATCTCTTCGAGCTCTAATCTTTCTTTTAATGAAGTTCCACACAATCTCAATGGGATTAATATCAGGTGAACAGGCAGGCCATCTCAGAACAGTGACATCTTCTGTTTCCCGAAAGTCTGTGGCAACTCTGCTGGTATGTGGAGGGGCATTATCATGCATGAAAATGAAAATATTTCCTATTGCACCTCTCCACAGCATAACTATGGGTTCTAGCACCAAATCTACATATCAGCGACCCGTTAAGTTTTGCCCTAAGGACGCAAAGGAGTTCTCCCAAAACATTGCAGTTTCTCCTTTACATCATGGAACAGATCTGGTAGTTTGCAGTCTAGTTTGTCTGCCTCGACCTTTTAAAACCCGAACTCGACGACGGTCATCTGATCTCAGACCAATTCTGGTTTCATCTGAATGAGATTTTGTCAGTCTTCAATTGTCCAGTTCTGGCGTTCCAGACACCAATTTAACCGATCAATTTTATTCTGCCCGGATAACTCGGGAAACCTTAACTGTCTCCTGCTAAATAAATTTCGGGCACGAAGTCTCTTTCGTATTATGTCAACTGAAAATCAAAACCTGTAGCCTGCAAAACCTTTGGAGCTCCGGATAAGAAGAGGTTGGATATCTTCTAGATATTTGAATTAAAAACCGGTCTTGGCGACCACTAGTTACTCTTCGACGACTTGTTCTTGAGTGTTTCCAATTCTAAAAATCTTGCATAGGTTTTTGAAATAACGCCCTGGAAGACGCCCAGAGTTGCTGCGATTTGCCTTTGGACAGACATTCCCTGCTCAACAAGAGCAACAATTCTTCCCCTCTGAACATCTGACAAACCTACGTAGGGCATATTACCTTTTTTGAACACAGAGTTAAATTTACTCTGACACTTCGATATTACAACTGGGCACAAATAACAAAGTTTTTCAATGTGCAGGTGATCGACTTTTATCAATTAGTTATCTTATTTCCAACAAAAACCTTTATGTCTTATCTGCATAACAAGTTTTCATAAATTTATTGTTATTAGTAAGAAATACTGGGTGATTCCATATAAGTTTGGTTGTATGGATTCGAGAGCGATTTCTTAATCATTTTTAATCATTAATACTTATTTTAACCTAAGTGAGCAAAAACCAAAGATATTTATAAGTAAGTCTTCGATATCTTTAAAAGTAAATTAAAATAATTTAAAAGTTCAAATGAAGGGTTTAAGAACCCTCAAGCTCAGGAAGCAACCTTTGAAATTTTTAGGTTAAGAAAGTTCCCGGTGTTTTTCTCAGAGAAATTAGGAAAAGTGAAACCTGGCCTGGCACGTACTTTTAACAATTTGGATAATGTTTTAAGTTTAAGCGAGCCACATAGGTGAAATAATTGTAAACAATAATAACAGTATTATAAAAGTTCAGGGAAAAGTAATGTAAATAAGCAACATATCACCCCAGTAGTAGCTAAATAGTATGGTTGGCTAAATCGGTATTCTTACTGCGAGGTTTTGGTACAATCGAACTTTCTTAGACACGAGAAACTCTAAACAGATAAACCCAGTTACCAAAAAATATTTTTCTTTGCAAAATATCCTAATTTTATAAATATATTTCTGGCTCGCTCAAGTTTCTAGATACACTATTTTGATGTAGAAATAAAAATAAAGAATGTTTGCGAAGATTCTTTTCTGGATAACCCAAAAATAAAAGACCTACGTTAACAAGCAGTTTATTAGGACCCCCGGATTCCAAGACAACTACGTCTTCTCCGAATTTAAAAATAGCACATCTACTGAGAGTGGGTTACTCATCGAGTTTATCGTTGAAATCACCAAAATTCTTCTTATTATAAAAATTTCAAGAAATGGTGTTAAAATGGTCGAGATTTTTTATTTCTGTTTTGAATTATATTAGAGTAAATAAATAAATATTATATAGGGTGTTTTTTAACAAACGAAATGCTCTAACAAATACAAAAATTCGGTTCTAGACCCGAAAAATCAAAAAAATCAGAGAAAGTCGGTTGAACGGTTAGAAATTTTTCTTAAGTACAACATTAAGAGCTTCGTTAAATGCTTCAGGACGCCTCGAATACAAGGGCAACTCCGTCTCTGGGTATAAGAACAGTAATACAAAAGAGTTTTGTTGCTTGCTTGATCGTTGAAATCTCCCAACATTATGCGTTAATTGAAAACAGTCCATTTTGATATATGTACGTTTTTTTGTTGTTTTATTTATCTTATAATATCCTTCATAATATATGTTATTATGAGAAGATTATACAGGGTGCTTCAAAATTGCTTCCCCACAGAAGTGGTCAAAGTAGACTTAAAATTGACGGTCAAAATGCAAATAGAAATGGCGTAACTGTTATAATATCTCAGAAATAATCCCCGAAAGTTGGATTTTCTTTAAATGTCAAAATGTTTACTTTAATTACATTGAATAGTAACTCAGCAACATGAATACATAATTAAAATTGACTCCGCATAGAATTGTTCGCAAGTAAAAAATACTAAGTTTTAAACATGTTCAAGTAATAGCTGCATTCTATAAAAAAAAATACATAATATAATACATCGTACGGAAGTAGGAATAATAACTAAATTAGAAAACAACGAAATGTAGAAAAACAGTTTGATAAAAATTGCACCAAATCGTTAAACGTTAACAATAATACACATCGTTTGATCGAGTATGGGTAGTAATAATTCTAGAATTCTGTTTTTAACTATTGGTAACAAAGTGTTCAATAATGCTATTTTGTTATTAGTGTAATCACCACATGTAATTGGCACAGAAAAATAATACAAGTCACCCCCTAACGGTTTAGGGGAAATATATTCTTTCTAATGATGCAGCAAGGGTTTACAATTGTGTCACTATATTCTCTAACATTCAATCTTCGCAAAACTGTAAGAATCGAAATAAGAACCTTCTATATTAGAAAGCAACCGCTGAGTTTACAAACAGTATATATAAAAGGGTTCCTCGCTTACCTAATCGTTGAAATATCCACAATTAATCTAATATTAAACACTGATCACCAAAAAATCATATTTCTTTACCGCTTTAAGTATTCTTAACATTGTTTTTTTTTCAAAATACTTTTTAATAGAAGCAGACAGTGGCGTGGCTAACTACGAACGATAGTGAATCGATGAACTGATAGCCCAGGGTTGCCCGAAAATACCATCGTTTGTTATAAATTTGTAATATAAGTTTTAAACCACAAATTGTAGAAATTATGAGGAATCTGATTACTATTATTATTATTAAATTATGTAGTTTTTGACGGCTTACGTAAGGCGAGAATGCGAATTTTATAATTCAAATATTCAAGTATTAATATGTCCTATCTTCTGTAACTTTAATATTATTTATGTTTATTTAATATTGAGTACCTACTATTTTTTAAATATTTAAAAGTACTAAATTAGTAGATATTGCTGTTTTCCTAATTTAGTTTTATTATCTTCTTAATACGTAGTCAGATGGATCATAGTATGTTGCATAAGGTCCCAAAATTAGAAGTTCCAATTAAATTAGATTTGACAAAAAATTAATATACAAAGTTTCAAAGAATCCGTAAATGCTAGTGGCTTTTCTTCTACTAGATGTAACACATCTCTTTTAGGATTTCTTCTTGCTCATTTTTTTCAACAATATACAGAACTCTCTGTGTAAAAATTCCTATCACTTTCGAATATAAAGAGCTCTTGTAAACTTAAGTATATATAATGACAACAAATTTTGTCCTTGAGCAAGACTTTATTTTCGCATATTTGGGTTATGTCTAGCACGAGTCTTCTCGAAGAAGAGATCTCATTATCCGGTGAGAGTGTGAGATTGTCCGTTGTCATTGAGAAAGCCCCGTGAGGGTCTTGGTGATTGCAATGCTAGCGCAAGAAGTGGCACAACCTCAGTCAGCGCTCAGCCGGTCTATAGAACGCTCGTACAGTTAGTTCACGAACTGTGCCAGTAATTAATAAATCATCTGCTGCGGGATTTCAATGCGCGATCTACCGCATCTGCTGCTTTGTTAATTCGGTGATTTAACCGTACTGTTATCGATAATTGGATGACTCCTTTTATGTGCTTTTATCGTTTTAACGAATTGGATTAATTTACGGCATAAGGTGTTGATCAACTGTTGTGTTGGATACCCAAACCCGTGTCTTCGGAAACGAACAATTTTTAACGTCTTCAATGGATTTATAATTTACTCATCATCATCATTACCATCACAGGTGGCTGTTGCAATATCCTCAATTGTGTAATTTCCTGGTAAAATTTATCGCTTTATTTAGTGCACATTCCAATTAGATGCACGAAAAGATCTAAAAGCAATGGAGCAAGTTGTTGCGGCTCCTCCGCCGTTGCCGCCGAAGACCCGGCGGTCCCCTCCAGCCTCTGCAACGGTACTCACCAACACCGCTGCAGAAGTGTTCAGCTACAGATTCCCGGAAGTTCACGGAGGCCATTCGGAGGTCTCAACTTCTAGTGCAAATACCGGCAGCCATGTTGTTAAAATTCGCATCAACCCTCAAGAGACTCAATCCGTGAATAGGGAAAGTGTCGTGTGTGAAGTAGCCCCGTGCATCCGCATCAGCGTCAACTCCGACTCCGAAATGATCCAGAGGAGTACCATGACCGAGAGCTTCGTCAAAACCGGCTCCGAACGCACCAACCCCTATTTCTTCTGTGGGCCTTTCAACTGCGGTACAGTCATGTCGAGTGGACAGGTATCTCCAAGCGATACACTAGATTCCGGCACCTGTAGCGACCTGGACAGCACACCACCCCCTTTGCCCAAGAAGAAGAACGCTGGGGTGTCCGTTACGGTCATTGGAGGTCACCACAAGCGAGCTTCCAGTTTAACCAGCAGCGGTGCTGAAGTTGACAGCGACGACAACGAAAGCAACATCAGCTGCGACTCCTTAAACAGCGGCGAATTGGCTGCTGAAACAACATCCGTCAACACGGCTCCTCCACCTCCGGTGCTTCAACCACCTACTCATAGCAAAAGTAGCGCGTTTTTACCTCAAGGACTGCTCCAAGACATCAGGGACAGACCAGTAAAGCTGACCCCATCCCCGACTGTGACCCAGGAAACGCACCACGAGACAGATTCGGACTATGAGGCTACAGAATCGGCCCCACTTAGTAACACATCAACTTTGTCCAAAGCCATCATCGACGAAAGCACCTACGAGGATCGCAAAAAGTACGAAAAGGAACAGAAAGAAACAGCGGATCTAATCAATTGTTTAACCTACGATACGGATCGATTTTATGATTTCCACCTGAACGAGCACGATATTGAAAAAGAAGCGGATGTAGTTCCAGTTAAAAAGTTCACCGATGACGAAACTTTTGCGGGGTACAGAGACTTTCTTGAAGGTGACGGTGCTTCGACCATTCGTAGCGCTAAGGGAACGGTTAGGGGCGTTAAAAATCGCGTGAGGGCTGGTATTGCCACGTTCCTTCAGATCAATTCAACAACGAAGGTAAGAATTGGATTAATGTTTTCAGTTATATTCATTAAGAAGAAATCCCTCACTTTGAAACAACAAATATTTACAAAGGTTATGATTTATATAATGGTTGTGGTGGTTACCCGTCCACTCACGATCACTTCGTGTAATTGAAAATGAATTTACATTATCATTTGAAAATACTCAGTTATTCAGAATTAGTAGTTAAGCTTCCACAACCAGGATTACGATAGCTCATGGGGAGTTCATCCTTATTTATAACAAAGTGTTAATGCCTAAAGTGGTAACACATATATTTTAAAGAGTTAACGGACTAATCTCAGCATGTTGTGTGAAAAATATTAGTGAATGGTCTCACTGAAAAGAAAATTGTCAAATAATACTTGGGTTATTTAAGTTTGGAAATTATTTGTCCAGCTCTTATAACCAAAGATAAACCGGTCCATGGTGACCATTAGTTATATTCAAAACAAGTCTTTAAGTTAAAACAAAATAGTAGACTTTTAAACAGTTAACAGACCAGTATCAGCCATTATGTATGATGTAAATTCAGTTAACAACCAAAGAAAGTCAACCTGCTGCTCTTATTACAATGTTGTACAAAAATTGTAGTTAGACATATTATTATATGTAAGTGTAACTAAATGTAAATGAATGAGTTACCTGTATAACTACCTAATTAGGTATGTTAAGGACAATTTGTTATATCAATTGATGCAGTTAAAACGTTAAAACGACCTTGCGAACTCTGGAAATCGAAATTTCCAAACATGGGAAAGTTGCTTAGTTAAAGAACTCAATCGAATAGAAATTCGAAGTGACTTTTCCGCGGATAATTTGATATTATTATCTCGCTAACTCTTAAACATTAATCAGTTTTATATAAGGAATACCTACGTGTAAAATTAACATTGTTAAAAAAGCTGCACATCAAGTCCGTAACCAACATTCCAACATAATTATAGTTAATTTCTGATTGATCTAATCCCATTGAAACACGGAGGGAAAATCCTGAACTCTCCCTTAAGGATTTAGTATTGTTCTTAAATTGAAACAGGTATCGTTGAAAAAATTGGGAGATGCTGGTATAAGTAGAAATCAACCGGCCCTTATAAACTTGGACGTCTCTAAAAAATTACCAATTTTAATTTCCTCAAAGGCAATACAATTCAAAACTGAATTATATGAAATATCTGCATTCATTAAACTTCCTGGTTTTCCGGGGAATTTAAACACGACGATGAGTCACTACCTATCTAACTCGATAGATAAAAGTAATATACAGTATATTAGATTATATTTCCTGCCTCATACAGCTTATTGAACTACATATGGCAATGCTTGCTAAAGGTGAACATTAAAAATAATATTATTGAGTAATTAAATAATAATTGTATCGACGTCCATTTAAAACGTTGACCATTTAAAGGCAATCCATATTCAATCGATCCTGTAAATTTAATGTGAAAATCTGGAATATTTCTAACTCCATTTAGATTCCTCTCCCCTGCTTATAAAATTATAATAATTCAAACCAACTTTAATGGAGACGAAATATAAGAAGATTTTGTGTTAGTTAACATTTCCAGTTTCTAGATGCACTCAATTTTTGGTTTACTGAATCTTTCTCAAAATACTGAGTCGGTGATTAAATAGTTGTAAGAGTCTGGAGTTTAATGTGGGCATAGAAGAAATATTCTAATCTTGTTGTTATGTTAGATATATCATAATATTATATCTGTCAAGGAAATAATAGTTTCATACAGTACAGGTACAGGTGGGGACTCAGCCGAACATTCTTACAAATTGTACGCGTATAAAAATTTTCAATTCCATGTCCAATTTTCGCTTCTGAACTACATAAATATACATATAAATATATATATACAGGGTGTATCAGAAAGAGGTACAAATATTTAAACCAATAATAGATTGGCTCAATCAGAATTCAATGGTACTATTCAGTTTTCAAAAATCATTAAGTTTATTTTTTTTTAATTAAAATAAAATTTTGATGGAGAGCTGCTGATGATACATAGAAAATGCATTTAAGCTGTAGAAGGTTATTACCTAATTGTGAAGTAAATCCAAAGTGGCAAATACTTATAAACTTGTCTGGCTTGTGATAACAACAACAGACTGAATAGAAACTACTGACCTACCTAATAGTATTGGTTTGTGGCAGGTGATCAGAAATTTGTTTGCACTTCTATCTTACTCTCATTTGCATAACATGTCTTTGAACTTTTTGCTATTATCCTGCGGTACTCAAACAATTTTGGGTCAATTTTCAATTATTATTTGACGTACCTTAAGGGTCCCATTGCCAAAGAAATGTTTTTTCTAGTTTATATATATTGTAATCTACCATCGGATTTAATATTTGTACCTATTTCTGATACACCCTGTATATATATCAAAATGATGAATGAGTCACTATCTTAAGCTACCTATTAGAGTTTTTATTAGGGACGTTGTCATGTAGTAGTTATTGTTTCTGCAAACATTAGTATTATAAAAATTTAAGATATAAGAACTCTGAGAGTTGAAAATATATCGTCTGCTATTGTACATTGTCTAGTCTCTAGTCCGTCCCTGTGCAACCTTTGAAAATGTTCAACGTCGATTATTTGAAATATTACAACACCCAAGTAGCGGCCGTTGGCCCCTTAGTAATACTTTTTGTTTGCATATGAAAGAACGCCTTGCGATTTTGTTGCTTTTGACCCGCTTTCTCCTACCGATAGACGGACGCACCTGTGTTTTAGGTCTCGAGATAACGCACGGACGTAAATTCCACCCATGCATGCCCGGTAATTACGTACTTGTTAGTAGATCCACCACACATGACCTATCACTATTAAAATCTCATGTACTTTAAATAACTCGCTTAGAGCTAATTATCGCTATCTTTCAAAAAACGGTGGTAATTGATTGGCAACAATTAGCGTATCGATGGAATCTTAATAGAATGTATTTTACAGAGTGTGAAGTTTGTAAACAACTTTAATTGGTTATTTTAGCACTTATTAAATTTATCAATTGCAACAAACTTAAGCCTACAAACCAGATACTTTTTTAGTGGAATAGTTGTAATAAACCAGAAAGTTGGGTTTGCTATGAAAACTAAATTTATACAGCGTGTTAATTTGATAATATGATACCGCATTGAAGAGCTCTTACAAAATGCTGTTCAATAGTAGCAAACATTTTTCCCAACCCGTTTCGGAAAAATTAAATAATAAAACTCGAAATTTCATGGGGCAGACAAGGTTGTCATGTATTTTACTGAAAATTCCCAATTATGAGTTTGGACATCAATCTGATGAAAGCTCGAAATGTTCTGAACCAATTACTGTAATTCAAATTTCAAAATATTTGTTTATATGTTCGAATTGATCTCCATTATTCTCTAGGCTAGGCACTAGAAAATCTACTCTCAAATTCTCTCACAACATTTGGAAGTTTTTTTGAGGAATAGAATGGACTAAAATTGATTTTTGTAGCATAGAAAGAAGTCTAATGGGGTCAAAATCTGGAGATCTTGGGGGCCATTCTATTGTTTTAAACGAGCAGAGAAAAAAGTGCTTATTGTTGTTGAATAGCATTTTGTAAGAGCTTCTCAACGATGTATAACAAGATGGGTTCACCAACTGAAATTTTTTTGTTGAATTATCTAGGATTATCATGATTATTGCCCGTCCATGTTGTAAACATGTTTTATAAAACAGTTCAATATCTATTTTACTTTTAGAAATATAACACATTGTACTTTTTTCAAATGACACCCAGTATAATATTTCAGTGAGGTGGTTTCAAGGAAATTCTAATTAGATTCGTTCATAAAGCAATGTTTGGAGTAAGGACAATGTTGGGACTATACCATAGCAGCTATAAACATTTATTTGTACAAAATTTGCATTCTTAAGTTATCTTCCATTTAGAAAATCTTCAGATTATATTATACTTAGTATATTTTTAATCGTGCAGAAGTATTTCCTGGCGTTTGTGTTTAATATCAACACTGCTTTGAAAAATACGTTAAATACAATAAAAACAGCACTTGAAACTAGAGCCTTTAAAACTATAATAATTATAATGATAAATGATCAAAACTCCAAAAAAGGTGTAAGTTACATCGACCGAACTACAGTTTTTCTAATATTAATATCATAATGATATCGTTTATTTGAAGCAACCAACATTAAATTGGTGAAACGCTAGCTAATCCCATTGACTACGGTCCACTATATGTTCGATAGTATCTTAAAAAAAAATAAAAATTGGGTATACAGTTAACAATACAATTCCTCGTTGTGGGGATAACGCTTTAATTTTTTTTAATGAAACACACAGTATTTTTGTACTTTTACTTATCTCCAAATTTATCAACTTCTTTGCAATGAAACATCCTGTAGATTATGTTAAGGTTTCATTCTTCTTATATTTTTTTGTTAGAAACATCCTTTCTTTTATTCATCATTACTCTGATAGCTCTATACAAGTACATGTTAAGGAATGAAATGCGCTGGAATGATTTTTAACAAATTTACTAAACAGGGTGCGAAAAATGATATTAACATACAAATTTGTTTTTGGCTGGTAAAGTGTGTATTTTATGGGATCGAATTATAACGAAGGTGGTCTTATCATAATAGGTCTGGACAGTACTAGAATGTCAAAATGCTTGGCTATCGATCATGATGTTGAGAACATGTCGGTGTATCCATCGATTTGTTTTAGCAATTGTTATTTTTGAGTTGGTTAAAGTTGTAAAAATGTTTGTGTTATTACAACTATTGCTCTAATATTTCCTTATATTTATTATAGTTTAGTCTTGTTATGAGCCAGTATGTTCCTAAAATTAAAAGTCATCATGTAGAGGTCTTGGCTAAACAAAGCTCTAGTTCACTGCTGGTTAAAACTAATAGGATTTAATATAGAGCATATATAAACCGACATACCGTTTTAAATGCCCCGTTTCAAAATTACCTTAATTTCAAAACTATTAGATCTGATATTTATATTATAGCTAACTTAATTTTGGCTAAATTCTCCTATTTATTGTAATCCTTCTACCAATGATTAATTTAATAAGGATTAAATGTTTTAATTAACAACCTTCTAACTACAACAACAATAATTTCATCATTTTTACATTGTAGTGATAACATTGTAGTTGAATTGATAAATTATCCTTGATATTAGATTCCACATCAGTTTTATGTAAAAACCGCAAAATAATGCTTTGATAATACATTTTTGTAGTAATAATTATTACAAAAATCAGTGATATGACAATGAATTACCTTGGTATAATTCTAGCAATTTGTAATATTTGCTGATATTTGTTATTGTATAGTTTTTATAGCTCATTTTCAATTAAAAGGCATCTTCGAGCGGTCGTAACTAAGTAAATCTGAAATCACCATGAGCTTAAGATAGTTCGGATTCAATATAGAGCTCACATGAATCTATAGATTCGTTTGAATTGCCCTATCTCGAAAATTGTATCAAATCCTGGTTTTCCAAATGAGCTTTTAAGTTTTTAAGAACTACTTTGTTGTAGCTATGTAGCTATGAGTTTATTTTTTTGTGAAATTTATTAAGCGTTACATGTTTATATTACCAACATCGAACCTATACAAAAGCAATATTATTAATATTCAATAGTTACTAAGAATAATATTTATAAATAAATTACTATAAGAATGGATTTTGTAACAAATTCTAAAGATGTTATAGAGACATCAGATTAATCTACCTTTCGTTGAAATCGGAAGTGGAAAATTAGAAAATCCGAAACCGAAAGTTCTTTTAAAGGTCTTAGAAGCATTCTCTATAAGCAGGTTAAAAAATAAATGCGCTAAAAGTTATACCAACGTTCTAGGTCACTCAGTATAGGTAAAATCCTTCAGAAGTTATAGATTTTATGGAATGTACACACTTATTTATATATTACCGATTTCCCAATAAATTGAACACCAACAGTTCTGGGAATGGGAGCATTTAAGTCGTAGAGCGGCCTTGGAAAGTAAATTTGTTTATAATTAACTTGGAAGCACTTTTCCGGCTAACGCGATTTATGACAATCTGAAGTGTGAAATTATAGGCCGTTAATTTCAACGACAACAGGTGGCCCTGAACAACGTAGTAAATTTTCCGTTCATGTGACGAAAATTCCGCTATCTTGATTGCACATTCTGAAAGGTAACTAAAATATTATTATTATCTTGGACCTTTCCAATAGGAGTAAGTGTGACGCCCCCTAGGAATTTTTTAAGTTGTAAACACAACTGGCTATAAAATATCTGCTTTTAAACTTAAATTCCGTTACTGTGATAGTATTTTTTGATAGTAATTAGAAGTATTATTGTGTATGAAAGAAAATGTAACGTCCGCTGTAAATTTTTGAACGCATATTTACACGAAATGCTGAATTATTCCTACCCTCTTAGGCTAAAATGTTCATGATAATTTTTGTGTAAACCTCTTAAGCGTAGAAATATAATTTTTACCTTCATTTCGCCCTCAGAAATAAAGAGACCGAGACCGAGACAAGCCGTGGAACATTTGCAATCACGTTAAATAGTGGAAAGTGTAAGCTGACTACAAAAAATCAGTTCGAAAACTTCAAATTACCTAAATATAAGCACTTAATTTTAAATTAAACGGACCTGACAAATATGTAATGAGTAGATAAACTAAACCGTAGGTCGTGAAACTGGCGACCTTACATTCCCTGCATTTGGGAAAGGTCAGATTAATGCATACTTTATGGAAATCTCTCCGCGCAACAATCTACAATGCTTCAATTACGAACAACGTGATGTTAATAATCTCTAAGGGAGAGCAGACCGTCAAGTCGGGTGTCACAAACATATCTTTAAAAATTCTTTCTAAATCTCATTATTCCATTCCGCATCCGTAAAACCGCCCCTAGGATGATATTGAGTTATTACTGTTTCTGATAACTAGAGGCGTCCACTTGTTCCGAGCAGTTGAGTAGGTTAGTAAGCTTATTCAAATATTAACAGTTGCGTTTGATGCTTCAGATCATGTAGGCGGTGTAATTAGAATTTCTGTTCAGTACAACTGGATTCTGTGCGACCCACGCACGGAAATGACGTACGGTAGGGGCGAACATCCCTTTTCAGCGGTTTCCTGCAGATTTACATGTGGATTATGTAGAAAATCTGCTTTTATCGCGCTGTATACGTTTACGCGTGTTTCATTCAAATCTTCCCACATTGACGGTTTCATTATTGGGCAGTACATAGCTACAGGTCCGTACTATGCCCAAAAGCTTCTTTAAGAAAAAAAGTATTAGAGCCATATGTGCTTATGTTGCCACAATAATGCACCGGTTCACAAAATCCCTAAGGTACTATGTGCTACTTGTAATATGATTTTTAGTTTACTAAGCATCCCCACATTCGTAAGACCTAATTGAAGTAACATTCATTTCTTTACATACAGATTATTATTATTTATTATTGTGACACAGGCCAGAGGCCCATCGCTTTTGGTGTGAGACAAGGATAAGTTAGTTTGTGCAATCCACAACAGGGCCTGACTCTGCGGGGTACCGTGTTGGTGCGTAACCATGCTTAACCTGCTGTTGTGCGTGAATGTTTTTCGTTTATGATCTTGTTACTCCTCTAATGCGACCGTAATTCGAAGAGTGCCATTAATTTGATCCCCAGTGACAAATGGAGACCGAGACCCACTACCGATCACCCAGGGAATTAGAAAAATTTCCGACCCTGGGGAGATTCGACCGGGAAGCGTTTGGACTATTACATCCAAAGCTTGGCTCTCTACCACTGAGCAATCCCCGCCCTTTACATACAGATTAGAATGACTAAATTTATGAATGGCAGGGGTGGACCGAATCAGTTAAAAAATAAGTAAAGTCAACAAAATTCTTATCTATCTTATCCGTGATTTTCTAAACGTTTATGTTTGGGTTATCTGTCACATCAGCTACCATTACGTTATGCACGTTTAAGTTCATTTTGCTCTAGTTTAACCGCATTATTTGTAATTAAATCCTTATTTAAGAAAAATCTGTATGAAAGTATATCGTTTGACAACGTATCATAACCTCCAAAGAGTTAAACTTTATTTCTGCTTTCTTTATATAGAAGACACCTTTAAACAACTTCCTGAAAATGTATCACAAAATTTTATTATTTGCGCTTTATGTTTCTTATTACTGATACACCATAAGTGTATATAACAGGAAAATAATGTAACGACCTGTAATTAACGATGTATTGCCGATGCATGGACGAAAAGATCACGATAATGCACCAGCTCACACAAACCCTGTTTTTATATCTACAATTGGTGGGCTGATTTTCACTAAATTAAATATCCACATTCTCACTATATCAGTTCTAAATGGCATTTATTCCCAAACGGTAAACGTCACAGGCACTACAACAAGTAAATTTCAGTATACTGAATTATAATAAAATCTGTTGGAAATGGTTTAAAATTAGCTTGAAACCAGATCTCACAGCGGATCTCAGTGTAAATAGTGTGGTAAAATGATTCTCAGCAAACTGAAAGGATGCCCTGTTTATAGAACTGGTTTTTTCCGTTGTTTGATGTAAATATACATGGATTATACAAATATTAAAATAAAACTTTACGAGATTGAGCGCGTTTCATTTTAGTTTATTCACATTTGTGGTGTAATTATATGAATGATGGCACACATTACAGGTCTGTATTTAGTCTAAAAGTTGCTAAAGAAGTTCTAAAACTATCGACCTTTGTGAATCGGAATAATGCATACCCCGTGTGGTTTATTTTCATATCTGTTTTGTTGAAATAATTTCCATATCTATTCAGTTGAACATCTCTACATATTTTACGCTTCGGTCAAAGTAACTTCTGTTTATTTTTAAGATTTAGAGAACTCACCAAAGAATAGAAAACTAGTCAACAGGACAGTAAAGAAACTACTAGAAACTAGATAGAACAGTATAAAGTGGGATTATCTAGAAAATTGTTATTATTTTATCGAAACCTACCCATACTGATGTTTTCATTGCTTAAAACGGGGTATACATTTTACAACTATATACTAAACTCGAATATTTACGAAAATCTGTAATAAATAATTGCGCACAATAATGCATCATCACACAAAATCTCTTCTTTACGATTTTAATTGCGGCATTACTAATTTTGGGATAGCAGAGCGTCCCCTACCTCTCCAGATTTTGTCCCTCAAATAAATTCCGTTTATTTGGAATTAATGCCGCAACAGTATGGCCCACTTAGGAATGCTTAAATATAAAAATTATAATCATTTTTCAGCGGAGAAAGTAGTATAGAAATTTAAAGGTATTCCATTGTTAGGGAGATGACCTTTCCTTTTTAATAATATTTCGAACATTTATTTCTAAATTATCTAGATTAGGTTTTATTGTTCCATTCTGTTTCATTGCAATCTATATTTATATATATATATATATATATATATTTGTTGTTTTATTGTTGTCTTATTTAGAAGAGAATACACAATTTCTAGTTCCAACTAACATCAAAAATATATTATGAAAGCACATAGAATATCATGTCCTCACGATAATGCACCAGCACACAAGAGTCATATTTATTGTAGTTGAAACACATTGTTGCTACAAACAACTTCTCTTTATTTCCTGAACAAATCAACATTCTAAAAAATTAAAATTTCTTGCTGTAAAAATATACTCAGGAATTGAAACATAATTTAAATTATTACCACGAAATTAAGGGTTCCAAGTTAATGAGGGTTCCTAATAAGGTTGCAGGAGATTTAAACTTACGTTGTTGTCAAGAAAACAATGTAAGCTTACGGTCAGAATATGCCCTCTACCAAGATAAAGAAATATACTTTTAATACTCTAACTCAGCAGGCCCTACAAAGTATAGTAGCTATGTTGCCGAAACACGTGTTCTAAATATGTTGGTAGTAAAAAGTTTGCTAAGGGTTTTAAGGGCTCCCAATTTTATAGATTTGTCTATATTCGAACATTCAAAGGACGTTTTCATTTAATGGTTTTCTAAAGATTTACTTGTGAATTATTTATAAAATCATTTTCAATACGATCCATATAGATCTAGTGCTTTTAAAACCATAAAGAAACATCTACAACAAGAAAGGATATAAATCTTTCCATCTGCTCGATAATCCACTGCAAGGGCTGCATTTATATACGAGGACTATTCTCTTTCCGCTGAGCCTATCTATCAGGCTGTGCTGTTTTGAAACAAACTTTGCTAGACATTTTAGCGTAGTTGTTTACAAGTTTAATTATATATAAGTTGTCAAATATACTTGAAGGTTTTTAAAGTACATAATTTTAAAGTAATCCTTTCCCTATGAAATCGTGGAATTGAATAAAAAGCATCATCGGGCTGTGATTCTTTACAATTTCACGTGTGGCTTAAGCCGTAAAGAATGACTTGAGGAAATCAATCACGTGTTTGGTGACAAGTAGTGTTCCATACCTACCGTAAAGCGGTGGTACAATGAATTTCAACATGGTCGACTTTCCTTAAATGACAATGTTTTTGCTCCTAGGCCAAAAATGGCAGTTATCGAAAAGAATGTTGGTCTTGTACGCAACATGATTGACGAGGACCAGCATGTTACTGCCAGGAGTATTCAAGCAACTTTAAACATTGGTGTAAAAGCAGTTGTTGCCATTTTACACAAACATTTGATGGTACGTAAGCTTTGCGCCCGTTGGTTTCCCCACAATTTGACTACAGCTGAAAAAGAAAACCGTGTGTCATGGTGCACATCTACACTGGATCGCTTTGACAATGGATCGTCTCATTTGGTGTACAACATGATGAAACATGGATATACCGTTATGATCCCGAAAGCAAGCAACAGTCGGTAGTTCGAATCTTTGAGAACGAATCGGTTCCAACAAAAGTTGTTCGTGAAAAAAGCCGAAACAAAAAGACAGTCGCCACATTTTTTGAAATTACTGGACATGTTTCCACTGTAGCACTGGAGGATCGTCGCACTGTTAATGCTGAATGGTACAGTACCGTATGTTTGCCTAAAGTTCTCCAAAATGTTCGCGAAAAACGTCCAAGAGGATCATCTTGCATCAAGATAATGCTCGGGCCACACTGCTACTCAACGACTGAGTATTTGAATACCCAAAACATTGAAATAATGGGTCATTCGCCGTATAGTCCAGACCTAGCACCTATGATTTCTTTTTATTTCCCTGTGTAAAGAATAAGTGACGGGGTTTACGTTTTACATCGGCCGAAGAAGCGATTGACGCATTTAAAATTGAAATAAATAACCTAACGCGGGACGATTGGAGAAAATATTTTGAAGATTGGTTTTCATGGATGCTAAAGTCCATAGACTGTGGAGAGGAATACTTTGAACAATTATAAATAGGTAAATGTGTTTTGTCAATAAATTGTGTAGTACTTTACTAGGCTCAGCAGAAAGAACAGCCCCTGTATGTGCCGTTTGCAAGGCAACAATCGCTATTTAACTATCCCCCATACTCTACCGATCTAACTCAAAACAACCTTTGTTTGTGTATTTCTGAAACAGAAGAAGTTTGAAACTGATGGCTAGAACCCCGTAAGTCATGAATTCCCTAAAGTGAATTTAAAACTATATTTTTCCACTACACCACTAATCAAAATATTATAACAGTAAGGGGTGCATTCTGATATTGTAGAGTGGACTGTAAAAGGGAACATTACGTCCTTGACATTAAGAACATTTTCTGCCTGCCCTCGTATGTGAAACTTTCTTAAAACCGTGTAATATTAATTGAGTGCCGAGAAAGGTGAATGTATCCTAAACAGCGCATCACTTTTAAGCAGATTAAAAGTTCACAGCTTCTTTGGTGTGGGATGCTTGAAGTAATATGGAGTGCTTACAAATTTGCATACTTTAGGAGTTGCCTAGAATAAAATTGGTCTTAATTGCTAGTTTAAGCGCTTATCGAGTTTGTATCCAACATTCTAACCAATTTGCATCCGAAAGAGATAAGATATTCAAATCAAATCATGTTTCCCCATTACTTATACAATTTAGAACAAAAATTGAGGCGAAATGGTGGAATTTATTGTTTTTTAGCAACCTTGTAAAAATGTAAACAAATTTACCGCGTATTGCGAAATATTTCCGCGTAATCAAACGTTCGGTATTTGCTTTCGGTATGAAATGTAAATAACATTGAGAGTGTGCCTGAAAATTTATCAAGCGTTCGACACAAAACATGCAGCAACTACCTTCTCTATTTGTTGTTTCTAACCGTAAATAAATGGGCTTTAGTTGATTAAAAACACGACAAGTTTTAATTAATTTATGTTGCAATCAATGTAAATGTTTTAACATTCGTACGCTGGTGCAGCTTCGAAATGGCTGTAATTATTCAGAAAACGCTATCGTGGACGATCTGGGATACAATGAAATGCAAAAGTGAAAGAATGGACGAGGTGTTGATTCTCAAAACATCGTTTATCTCAGTGAAGTGGAAACGTTTATTGCTACTTGTTTAAGTAAAAGTGTATTTCCATTCTAATAATCAGAAAACTATGGGTTAGTGGAAAACTGTATTCAATGGTTAGAGTATTGTTCAAAATACATAGATTAATATTATGAGAAAGTTATGCTATTGAAATTCATATAGTAAACGATACGAAATAACGTTAAACTAATCACTATCTAAAATTTTATACTTACTAATTTGTGTAATAAACATGTTTCTGAACGTATAACCCTCGAATTTTCGAAGTTTGGCTATATTTCGAACCACGTTTGTATTATTTTAGAAATTAAATATTGCGAAGTTCAGCAGTCGAGTTTTGTTGGTCCATCAAACTAGTTAGAGAATATGGTCTCAGTATTATAGAATTTCGTCTTCAGTGTCATCATAAAACTTTACAATTGAATCACAAGAATTTTACATATATTTTTTGAAACTCCATCGTTATGGGCGCTTTAATAATCACGTTATCTACATATTTTGACCAAATTCTCCAATAAAATGATATTGAATACATGGGTGGACCGAAAAAATGCTTGGTGTTACGTTTGAAACTAATAACATTAAAAAATTATAGATTTTCACACATTTTACAACGGGAAGCAGAAATGATTGTTTTATTCAGCAACAAAATGTTACAAATCCAACCTCTGATTTTAATGATTTGGTGACTGAAATGAAAGTTTTTAGGTTTAATTTACCTCACAACGCAAATGAATGTGATTTTCTTCACAATTTCTTGCATACCGCCACCTCACATTTTTTTACAATCAAGCTATATCTGCAACACAGTGTTAGCAGTATTAGCAATATTACCAATGACTGCTTTAAAATTGCAGTTGTTATGTAAGCCATTATATAGATTTTGAGGAAATGTAGGAAACAGCTTGTATACATTTTTGGAAACAAAGTTTCTTTGTCATCTTTTAGCACAAAATTTCGCTGCAACAGTCACCTTCAAGATCTTATTTTTAAACTAAGCTATCTTCAAAAGAGGGCGTGGTGGTAGCTCAGTTTGTAGAGCGCTCGCTTTCTGAGTAAAACATCGATTCAGGCTTGAGTTCGAAACCAAAGCAGTACTATGCAGATTTATAAAAATCTTATCTGCAACCCACCACACACATTTTCCCAATCCGGCTGGCATACCGTGGGATCTTAATGCTAAAAACCTTCTCTGGAATTTCTGTCGTTCGGATTCGACATTAAACTATAGGTCCCGCGTGTTTCTACCTTAGCGCTGAAGAGAAACACGTGGAAGAGAAGAAGCTATGGATTGTTTAGAACCATAAGGTCACTGAAATAGGCTGAAAAAGGCTGTCAATGATGTAATGATCTTCAAAATGGTAGCTATCTATGAATTTTTTAGAACCACATTTATGGTCACTGAAGCAGGCTGTAAAAGGCTATCAGTGATGAAATGATATTGAAAATAGTGTTAGCTATGGATTTTTTAGAACCATATTTATGGTCACTGGAATAGGCTGAAAAAGGCTGTCAATGATGAAAGTATCTTCAAAATGGTAGCTATCTATGGATTTTTTAGAACCACATTTATGGTCACTGAAATAGGCTGAAAAAGGCTGTCAATGATGAAATGATCTTCAAAATACTGCTAGCTATGGATTTTTTAGAACCATATTTATGGCCCCTGAAATAATACTATCGGAGGATATTAAAGGTGCCATGGATAGATCGAATTACCAATATGGAAATACTTCGACGAGTAAATAAAGACCCCGAAATTTTAAATACTATAAAAAAAGCAAACTGGAATATTTCGGACATATCATGCGACACGAAAGATATCGGATCCTACAACTAATAATGCAAGGAAAGATCGAGGGTAAAAGAAGTAGGGGAAGAAGAAAAACGTCCTGGCTTAGAAATCTCCGTGAGTGGTACGGAAAAAGCACCACAACAGTATTTAGATCAGCAGTATCTAAAGTACGGATTGCCCTAATGATAGCTGACCTCCACTAGGAGAAGCAACATAAGAAGAAGAAGAAGAAATAATACTGAAACGTTCAACAATAATGTGGAATAGATTCCGTTAGATCAATCCATTATAGAAACAAATTTCCTGATTTCGGTGTAAAGACTGATACATATATTAAAATATAACACTTTCCTAGGCCAATGTGGCTTTAAAATAGTGATGATTATGATTTCTCTAAAATTTCACCCTTGCTGTCATTTTAACAAAATCTTCTGTCAGTCAAACTATCTCTAAAATATCGTAGCTTAATTCAAATTGTCTTTACTACCGTTCAAAGAATTACTGAACCAATTTTGATGAAACTTGGGAAGCCAATTATAAAACTTTAAACACATTTGAAAACCGGAAATAACTTTTCAATTGATTCAGAAGAGTTCAGTGTGATAATTAACAGAAATACAATGTTTCTTCAACAAAACTTCTCAGTATCCTCATTTTAAGGACGTAGTAGATTTGTACGGCCATAGCTGAAACTTGTTTAGGTTATTCGAGGACACACTACAAATTTTACAGTATTTGCTAATATAATCAATAAAATACGTCAAATAACAAACCCTGGTTTTCAAAGCGGTAATTGCCTTTAAACGCATTTGTAAGTTAAACGTGATTTTAGGTTTCCCGAAAATTAACTACAAATTGGGTATGAGAGCTGAGTATTATTTTTTGATAGTTACACCATCATTGTTACGAATTACTGTTTTAGACACCTTTAAACATACTTGAAACCCAACGCTTTTTATATAATTCACAATTTCACTACAAATTTCCAAGCAGATTTTAATGGAAACGACGAAAACACATAGAGTTAATGTTTTATTCAAACTACTGCAGTAATTACTGCAATTTTTGTTGCATTGTTTTTGTTATGTACGACTCTAGTTGAAGCTACTGACAACATTGTAACCATGAAGTTAAACATTTTCTAAGTTCTCTGGGTAAAAAATTGAGAAACATTAAAATAGATTTAACAGAAGCCACGAAAATAACTACATCGCATCAGGTATTTCAATCTATTAATTTTTAATGTTTGAAGTACATTTAAAACCCTGAAATTATATATTTTTCAGGTTATTATACTAAAATTTAACAGAT
>JABXWE010031000.1:0-10832 GCA_014611495.1 Limonius californicus
ATAACTTTCTGTTGATGCTTCTTGTAATACGACTTTTTCTTTCGTGTCTTCAATTTTTCGAATGTTTTAGTTTATTGATAAATCTTCTCCCCGTAGAAATTTATGATGTTGGTTTTGAGAATTCCGCGGGTGTTGTATGCTGTGGTTGGTTTCCAGGAATTCTTCCGCCTAGCAACTTCTTGGTCCTGGGACAGTCGTATTACAAGAAGCATCAGCAGAAAGTTATTCGACAAGACCTGAAGATGGCAAATGTGACTTTGCCGAAACGTCGTCAGGACAACCAGCCCGGTCCGTCCCAGAACCAAGAAGTTGCTACGTGGAAGAATTCCTGGAAACCAACCACAGCTTATATATATATATATATATATATATATTATAATCGAAAGCCTTTCTAGTGTAAGACTATACATTTTATATTTTTACATTTCATACATAATATTATACAAATCATGTTCATAAAATTTCTATCCCTATAAATACATTTTCTTCACTCTTTCTTGTTCTTCGCCATAATTGATGCTTGAGCTTTCGTGAGCTTTCGTCTTCTATTAGCTTTTCTATATTGTGATTCCATGTTATCTTTGGTCTTCCTCTATTTTTCTAGCTTCCCACACTCTTTCGACTGGTCTCTCCTCGTTCATTCACTTGAGGTGTCCATACCATCGTAATTGGCAGTCCTCTATCCGTTTTAGTACTGGTTGCACTTATAATTACTGCTCTCGGACGCTGTCATTTCTAAAGCGATCTCTTCTTGAGACTCCTAACACTCTCCTTAGATACTTCATCTTCATACTTTGTGTCTTGCTCTTGAGTCTCTTCGTTAGGACTAAGCTTTCACATCCAAACGTTAAGATAGGTATAAATACTGATTTATATACACTCATTTTCGATTTTGTCGAGGCTTCTCTCTTTTCCAGAAAACCTACTCTAAGACTGTGGTACACCTTGATGCACTCCCTTTTCTGCTATTTATCTCCAATTCGTGGTTGCCCTTATTTTCTAACTGCACTCCCAAGTATTTAAAGGTTTCTACTTGTCCTATTTTCTTTCCGTTTAAGTCGATATTTACTTTTACATCTGAGTTTCCACTAACCATAATTTTTGTTTTTTCTGCATTTATCTTAAGCTTCTCTGTTAACTTCTCATTCCATATGTCTAAATTCTTCTGCAGTTCTCTTTCGTTCTACAAACACACATTCACTTATCCAGACTGGTTGTAAGTCTCTGTATCCCACATTTAATTTACATGTTCTGTTTCTGGTGTCCTTCATTACATCGTCCATGATCAAGTTAAATAAAGTCGAACTTAACACCCCTCCTTGTCGTATACCTTCATTTACTGGAAACTCGCTTAACTACATATTGTCTGTTCGTAGGATGTTCTTATTATTTTTATACATGTTCGTTAGTGCTCTTATCAATTTTATGTCTATTTTCCTTTTTATTGGGCTTTCCTCTATGATTGATCTTGATACATTGTCTTTTCAATAAAAATATATTCGGTTGTTGTTTAGGCACGTATGTATTGTACTGTAGTTTTTTTTATCAAGAGGGCATTGGAATCTATTAGTTAACTTGACAACTATCTGCGATTATTTTTTATTCAGTTGTATAATTTTGTGCTTGTCGCTTATAATCGATTTCTCTTAATGTCAATTTAAAACACGCTTCTTAATTGTTTTCAAATATTGTGCATCTTAATTGTTATAACGGAATAATGCCTACAACGTCAAGCCTACGTACCAAGAAGCTTTGGAACTGGTAAATATTTACATCGGCCTAGTTGTGGCCCAAAAAGATTACTTCACGCAGAGACGGTCGTTTCCTTACAATGCAAGTGTTTCAAAATAGCCATTCTACTGATGTTGCTGCAGTAAACGGCTTTCAGCAGGTGATAAACGTTAACATCAGTGTATGAACTGCTAACTGCTGTAACAGAAGATATTATGAAACTAAAATGTTCCAGAGAACAAGCTTTGGAGGAGAAGGGGTTATGGTTTGTGCCGGCATTATCTTTGATGTTCGTACTGAACTCATTTTCAGTTATGGTTCTTGAACCGGTGGCAGGTACCCGCCGCGATATAAACGATTTTCGTTTAACCCAATTGTCACCACCTGCCAATCCCTAGACTAGCATAATGGGCAAAATTGTAATTCATCACTTGGCAAACATTAAAGCCAAACCACCATCTAAATCCAACAACACTATCCTAAATAATCCCCAGGACAAAGATAACTGTTACGCTCAAACCCTCCGGAACATCTATCAAGTCCCCGAAGATCCCTCCTTCAACCAACGCTTCTTAAACCAAGATACCGCTAGACTGCTCAATTTAGTCTAACCCCCAGCCCCCCGAAGGCCCACTTCCCCGAAATAATCGACTCCACCTACCCTGACGAGATCAAATCCCACATAACAATTCTAAAAAACAAAAGCTCTCGGCACAGACCAAATATAACCCATTCTTCTTAAAAATCTTCTCGATACAGCCATCGTCACCCTTTCAACCATATACAACTCTTATCTGCAAATTTCCTACTTTCCTACCTCATGGCAACACCCCTCCGCAATTATGATCCAAAAACCCGACAAAGACCCCAAAAACTCCAATTCATATCGACCCATTTCTCTCCTCAACATCATGGACAAAATCGTAGAACGAATCATGACTTCCCGTTTAAAGAAACCATAGAGTTCAACAACCTCCTCCATCTCCAACAATTTGATTTCCAACCCCATCGATCTACCACAAACCCCATCATGGATCATAATTCTGACTCGGCCTAAACTTCCAACTTGGACCGGTGCACCCTCGCCGTCTTTCTCGACATAGAGCGTGCATTTGATAAGGTCTGGCACGAAGGTCGTAGACTAATCAGCCTCAATCTCAATCCCGCCTTCATCAAGCTAATCGACTCATTTCTCAACAACCGCTCCTGCAATGTTCAAGTCCAAAATTAATTTTTTTCCACATTCACATTCACTACGGCGCCGCTATATTATATACTCCCACAACTTCCAGTTCCAGATCTATCCCGAACAAAACCAAGCCTTTTGCCAACGACACCGCCATCTGGTCCTCCGAATTAGGCTCCCTAGAAATCCATAACAGCCATCAATAGAATCCACACTTAGAAAAGCAAATGTCGGATAGAAGTCAATGCAGGCAACTCTTCATCTATCCTACACTCCAACATACCGAGAAATCCACGATTCGATTCCCACCTCATCAATCTAACAGTTAACAACCAACCAATCCCCCTTTCAAACCTAACGAAAATCTCAGTAGCACCATTTCTCATAACTGCTCTCTACAACCCGACCTCCGAGAAACCCTTCAAAAGTACCCAACCGCTCTAATCTCGTCCGTCGTATCCAAGGCCGTTTTCAAGGTTGCAATTCTCGTACCCCTTCTATACTTATAAAACATTCATCCGTACAGAAATCCAATATCGGGCCCCATCTATATTATCCTATCCCCATGCCCCAGAACAAATTCGCAAATGCGAACGTCAAATTTTCCGAAGAATATTCAGACTCAACTTCCGATACCCCAGAATCCTACATCACGAAGGTATAGGCATCACCCCCATCTGCCACCGCTTACAAAAGTTTGAAAAGTCTTACATCATACGCACCCTCAACGGCAAGAACCCCATAGCCCAAGAGACTCTCCGAATTTCTCCCAATCGCAGGGACCGGGTCCCCAGGAAACTCCGCCGGAAACTCAAACACTCTCCTACAGTCCTGTTATGATGTCTATACACAAACCTATTCGACGCCCTCCTCGGCCTCATAGAACACTCCTAATTCCTAACAATGCGATAAGAATTGTTAATACCCTCGTTTGCAGGAAATACTACACCACTTCTGCTGGTAGGTATATTGAGGAAGTGTTAGCAAATGCTGTAGTTGCTTTTGCAGAAGTTATTGTGGCTAATGTTGTCTTAAAGCCATACAACGCAAGTCCTCACACTGCAATAATTGTGACTAATTATCTTGAAGAAGTAGGCATTAATACACTAGAATGCCCAGTTTGCAGATACAAATACCATTGAACATCTCTGGGATGAACTTCAGTTCAGAGTTAGAGGTCGAATGGTTCAGCCGGAGGCGCGTCCGGAATAGAGTGACGCACTGCAAAAAGAACATTCAGCAAGTATATGTACGAAATTTGTTTCGATAATGATATATACAAGTGTTAACGTTATAGGAAGAAATACTCCATATTAAAATCTTATGTTAGAGGTTTACCATATACAATACTGTTCAAAAAATTGGTTTCGCATTTATTCAACTTAACGCCATTTTCAATTCAATAAATCCCGTAGAACATGAAGAAAAAACAAAATTAGTCGTAAGTGTTTATTTTAGTCACCGGTTACTGTTTTGTTTTAAAATATATGGGGTGGTCGTTTCTTGGCCTTTCAGTGTATAATGGTAATATAAAGTTAACTTTGACATGACACGTTCTATTGCCCTGCTTTCTTAATGATGGTTTGCTATAGAAGGAATACATACTTAACGCAGAAATTTAACGAGCATGTTTAAATTAAATGCTTAGCAATACCAATAACTAAAAATGTAATTAAAGGTAATACACAAAAGCCACACACATTAATAGAAATCTTAAACTAATCTTCAGATATAACGTGAATAATCCAATCCATGTAAAATGATATACTGTCGTAATTAATTTTGGAAACGCAATCATGTAACGGCGCAAGTATCCCTTCTTGGTACCACTGCAATGTTCCGCTTGGTTTATTATTATATGCCCTCATAACAAAACCTTCAATGTATCCTGTACAACTAAAATTGGTTATGCTACTTCTACAGAATCTATTTTTTTTATATTTATTTAAATTTGTAGTGGCAGAAAGATCGCCTATTCGTTGTCCACATTCTTGGTTTGAAAGTGCAGAAGCTATAATTTCTAAAATGGACAATAATTATTTTAGGGCCTTTAGAATTAGATAGCAATTTACTTTCTTCTCTGAATTGCATTGCAGAGAGAACCATATGTGTCCCAGGCTCGGGCGATGATAGATTTGGAATCGGTAAGCAAATTGGGCCAATGTAATCTACAATTTCTTCTAGATTTATTTTGTTGGTTAATGTAATTTCATTCAGACCTGTGAATTTTACTGCGTTTTCGAGAAGAATTAACCCAACGATATAAGGTAAATATTCATGTGAAAAAAGTGGATGTGGTACTGCTTCCTGCACTGGGACTTTCATGATTTGATTGGTACAATTAATACTGTTAACGTCCTTACAATCACCATCTGAAATATTCTGCCAATTGCCTAACCATACATTAACTCTGAAACTCAAATTCAATTTCATCAATGCCTACAATGATAATATAAAACTTACGGTATAGAAGTAACTATGTTTAGAATATTGTCCAGGCAATGGGCTGAAGTCAGAACATATCGGCTACTTATTAACGATCCAGTACACCATATCCTAGTTTTGTTTGTATATACGTCTTTATATTCAATACCAACCAGCCAGGGAAATTGTGTAAATTGCGTAATATCACTCATATTAAATGCAAGTTCTTCTTTTATCACACCACAAAAAGTTCTGTCAGGAAGAGCTTTAGTCTCAAAATTGGTAACGATTACAGAACCTGGAGATTTGCAGCAAACTAATACTTGGTTGTCGACACCACATAAATAGTTTAGAACGTTTCTACGGACGGTAGTGTTTCTTGAAGCTGTTTTGTGATAAATAGCCGGACATGTATTCAATGGAACACACTTTGCAATAGTACCATTTGGAAGTTTACATGGGTCACCATTGTCTGAAAATAGCCCATGAACAGATGCAATAGTAAATTACGGGAATTTTATTTCAAAATGTAAAAGTACAGAAGGTGGTTTTCCTATTTGACAGGGCAGATACTTCAATTTTCAAAAATTCGTAGGTTTTAAGATATAGAGTATAACTGCCACTGCCTAATGCAACCGATCACGTTTCGGAAGCCGTCACTCCCGGTTGTCATACAAACATCTTTGACAATCGTAAACCATGTAGTGGAGCTTCTCTTCTCTGAAATAATTATCTAAGCTTCAAGAGCGGCAAATAACGTGTTTACTGGTCGAGGATAAGTTATCCAAAATGCAGCCAACGCACGAGTCGCTTAATAAATTTAATACACAATTCGCAGTAAGGTAAAAATGAAAAACTTAACAAGAAAGAACATAACAACAACACTTACAAGTAATATTTTTAAAGATACCTTTGATTCGATTGTTACCTAATGTTGCTGCTATGAGGTGTAAAGAGTAATGTGTTGCGAAGCGTGTGGTTACGTGCCATTGTTACTACCGCTCGTGGGTGGCAAAGACAAAGAGCAAGTAAAGTTTTTGTAGAAACAGCGTAATACATATCAGATAATTTGCTGGTTTATCTGTGTAATAAAATTTTCCACAAAGAAGTTGTGGGAACATTGCATAAACATAGTCCCATGAAAAAGAGCATGAACGAAGATTCCCTAGAAAAACACCCCAGTTAAAAATCCTTATAACTCTTTCTGACATTAACACATTTGGAAAAGTTATTAACACGCTTCGCTAGAAACAGAATACTGCATGCAATTTAATATAGGGCATGTACGATATAAATGATACTTGGCAAAAAAAGGCAAAACCAGACTTCAGTGATAGTATTTTATAAAATATCAAATTATTTAGAATTACCTAAATTATTATCAACTTCACCATCATCATACAGTAAACTGGTTAACCACTTGACATATCTAGAGACCTTGGTATAAATCCCAGGACGTCCTTCGACACCGCATCCACGTCCATACGAAACTAATCCTACTTGGTACCATTGAACCTCTCCATATCGATTAATGAAGCTTTTCATGAGTGGTCCTCCAGAATCCCCTTCACAGGAATCTTTTCCCCGTTCACCCCCCACGCACAATTGTTCTGAATCTATTAGTTGCTCTTCCACATCTATGAACTTATTGCATATACTATTATCCTGCACCGGCACTTCAACTTTCAATTTGATGTCAGATTGCTTATCTAAAATTATTATTATAGTACAGATATTTATTTTTATTAGAGTGCATGGCAAATATAGCAGTAAATACTGCAAATTAATTTCTTGCAATTTATGTTTGTATATGCAGAAAAATGAATAAATAACAAAAAAAGGTAATTTTGCATAAACTTCTGTTCATTGAAGTTCAACAAGAGTAGCACAGTTGTGCAAGGTGTGCGCATTATAACCCTAGCAGACTCAAATAATTTTGTTATGTAATATTCGCAATCTAATCCACCAACTTTTTTAAGTGCAAAGATAGATTCATTTAATTAGAAAAAATAAGTCTACTGAAGGTACTGATACACCGTCGTTATGTACAGATTTTAAGTGTTTGGCGTCTATGAGGAATAGTACAAAATTTAAAGACACATTTTTAAATTTAATAGCAATCGCTGCAGTTAGCTCAAATGAAAGCACTTTCATATTTTTAATACTAACTATTTTCAGTTAAACCCCACCCGGTGACCGATAGGTAAGTATCACTTTTCGGCGATGGAGATCGTGCTTCTGGCAAGCAAATCGGGCGTATATATTCTGAAATAATTATTAATTATTATTACGAATCAAATAATGATTCTACAAGTCGTACTGTTAAACGTGATTGGACTTTCCAATTGAAGCAGTCCAATATCGTTGCGACGTTGCAAGCTGCTGTAAAATGGATGTACAATTTGTTTCGTTATATTGACTTTCTGTATTGAGTTGGTACATTCAAGTTTTCCACCTAGATTGAGGCAATTATGATCAGAAGTTATATTGGTGACTCCCAACCATGCCCGGATTCTGAAATATTAAACAAAAATGTGAAACACGATTATAACTTATAAGGGTTCTTTCGAAACTTACACCTGAAACTCTATATTAACTATACAATGAGCTGCTGTCAATACATATTCCATAGTGACCAGAGACCCTGCACAACGGATCCCGGCATTTTCTTTGGTATATCTATTATAATACTCTAGCGCGACTAACCAAGGAAACTCCTCGGGTTCAGCTATTGTACCGCCCTTAATTTTATTGGAAGATGCCAATAAACCGCACACTGTTTCATCTGATATAAGGAACTGCAGTTCTACACGTTCCTCCACAGGAGGTGGCATAGAACCAGTTGTGTATCCTGAAGATCCACCGCATACCATACGCGGGCCGAATCCACATTTAGATATTTTGGAAAATTGATAGGCATCGTCATCACCAGCAGCTACTGCCTCCGAGATTATGGGACAATTTGAAAACGCGACGCACCTACCTGTTTCTCCGTTTGGGGTGACGCACGATTCACTCCCTACCGAATCTGGAAATATATAGATCTTTCAAATACGGCTGTTGCTTTTAAACTGATAATTTCCTTTACAACCAGTGATGTAAAACAACAATTTTGTAATGTCGGCTGCCCGTACAAAAATAGAGAACGATAATTACGAAATAGTGTGACGCAATGAAAATAAAACTACCAAAACAGCCATTCTTACATACAGCGTGTCCCTAAATTGGCTTAATAGCTTCAGGTATACTTTTTCCTTTAAGAATTCTTAAGACAAAACTGCAAGAAAAAATTTGCTCCACAGCTTAGTTTTCTTGTACGATGGTGTTAAAGTTCATACCTTTAGTGCAGAATTTTAGCCAGATGTTTATAAGAAATTAAGTAAAACATGTATTTGCTTAATGAGGAAACTTAAGTTAATTCAAAACCGCTAATTAACATTGAATTAGCAATTTAGTTCTTCAATTGGAAGTACTGTTAAAAATCATACTTTTGGTAGAAGTGCAATTTGACAACAATGCAGGTGCATGGGTACTGCGATAAAAATTTCGAACATAATTATGTTGTTTGCGTTTTGACGCGTGTGTCAAGTAAATCAATTTTGAATTGACATTACGAATTCCGCATTAAATTCGCCTTTAATTCGTGTTATTGAGTTCACTTGTGTCTTGATCATCATTATGGCGTATGCTATAAACGAGTACGTGGATATGATTTGGATTCTTGCGGAATGTGAGGGAAACTACAATGAGGCTGCTAGAGTTTACGCTCAGCGTTTTCCTAATAGAAGACATCCAAGCCACGTAGTAATTCGCGCTGCAAATCATAGACTTCGAGAAACTAGAAATATCCTTCCTGTATATACAAAATTGGGCTAGAGGTCGACCAAGAACTGTTAGAGACAATATCTTAGAAGAGTAGGTTCTTGATCTGGTAACTGAAGAGCCAATTATTAGTGTACGTGCTGTTTCTAGAGTTGTTGGTGCATCAAAAACAACTGTTCGCAAGATCATAAAGGATGATGGCCTTTATCCCTACCATAAAGTCAGGGTTCAACATTACTTTCTGCAACTGGTTGTTACAACATAGAAGAAACCCAAGATTTGTAAATAATATTTTATGGACAGATGAAGCCACTTTTACACGAACTGGCATTTTTAACTTCCATAATCAACATATTTGAGTCCATGAAAATCCGCACGCCATGCATGAAGGGAATTATCAAATTAGGTTTTCGGTCAATGTATGGGCAGGAATCGTAGATAGCAAATTGGTAGGTCCTTCTGTATTACCTCGGCGATTGAATACTAACAATTACTTGAATTTTCTAAACAACGAACTCCCAACATTGTTAGAAGATATCCCTTAACTGGTTCGCCGCAATATGTGGATGCAGTTAGACGGGGCGCCATCCCACTATGCGACTAGAACGAGAAACTGGCTTAGGGAATTTTATCCAAGAAAATGGATCGGCCGCAGAAGTACAGTGGTTTTTCCTCAGGTATAACACCGCTGGATTTCTTCTTGTGGGGCCATATGAAAAACATGATGTATGTGACGCCAATTGCAAATGAAGAAGAGCTAGTACTTCGTATTCGTGAAGCAGCAGCTACCGCCAATAAAGCAATGCTCCATCCAATAGGCCATCGTTACAAGGGCAGTCAAATGCCATGAAGTTGGTGGCAGAAATTTTGAACATGTACTGTGAAATCAATTATTTTTTTACAAAGCACTGTATCCTAATTTTTACTTTAAACATTTTAAATGTTGGCTACTGGTTTTAGTTTTTTCTAAGTAGCTTCAACAGTGTTGCCAAGTTTCAGATTCCTTAACTGGTTCTTATGAGGAAACTAAGCGCGATAAAAAGTTTCTGTTTGCAATTTCGAGGTCTATATCGGTTGTAGAAAAAGTTTACCTGAAGCTTTTAAGGCAATTTAGGGACACCCTGTATACGAGGCTGGGCTGATAAGTAACGCCTACAAATCAACAAAATGACTTCTAATTGAAATAAATTTAGAAACTGGAAACATTATAAAGAAGAAAGTATGTTCTTTAAACTACATCAACATTTTTCAACATAACCACCGTTTCGTTCGAATTCTTTCGGTTTCTGCTTAAGTCACTCCTGTACCTACTGGAGGTTTAACTGCTGCAATCGTATGGCGAAACAAGCCTCCATTATAAGGGTGCTTATTAACAGATAGAAATAGATACCATAAAACCACTTGACACTTTTGCACTAAAACATGTAGGTATCAAATGGGGGAGATAAACAAATACCTATTCCAATACACCATGCAACTCCGCCTTAGCGGGCATTCGTTATTAGCGCAGCCTCATGTGTATATATGTATATATATACAGGGTGTCCTTTAAATGCCTTAAAAGCTTCAGGTAGAATTTTTCCTTTATGAATGCTTAATACAAATCTTCAAAAAAAAGTAGGTATTTGGAGCTTAGTTTTCTTGTACGAGAGTGTTAAAGTTCATATCT
>JABXWE010031001.1:0-15429 GCA_014611495.1 Limonius californicus
ATCTTCATTTTCTCAATTCAAGTGGTTTCTAGCAAAATCCAATCTGTGTCTGCGGTGGTCTGCATCAACTGTGGGCCAGTAGCTGGTAATCTGGCTCTCAGATTTCCTTCCAGAACACGTTGGCGAACGGTTTCAATGCTAACCTGCACATTATGTACTGCTGAAAGTTGTCTTTGGAGGGCTCTTGTGGTGGTCAAGCGCTCTCGTAGTGCACGCATTCGAAGCAAACGATCTTCTACAGCGATAGTAGCACGTGGTCGCGCTTGCCCTGGTCGCCTGGCATGTTCGTTAGTTGCTCTGAAATGCTGGATGACCCGAGAAATGGTTGTGTGGTTCACCCCAAGCCTGTCAGGGACAGCGCGGAAAGAATGCCCTTCTTCAGACAACGTAAGGGCTGTGACACACTTATCACGACTTAAATTTCTTGAGATAAGTTGAATTTTAAATAAGACTGATCGTACAGGCAATTGTTTGATGACAGCTACACGATTTGATACGTTTTAAAGTAAAACGAAAATGCAAGTAAATTGTAAATGTGCATGTAAAATTGATGAATTCTTTTAAACGTAGTTAAAGAGTTTCTATCAGGTGTGTATCAGACATTCATTCCATGCATTTGGTTGAAGTAGATAGCGCACTACTTTTCTTTTACCGCAACATTAATAATTGGTGTGTTAATTTCTTGGAGCAGTGTATAACCCTGCAACAATATTAAAAGTCGGTATTATGTAAATTTAGTCGGTATGTACGAGCCCAGTTGCATATGAATTGGACCAAAGAAATATGGGATACAATTTTATACTTCCGAATTAATATTTATTAAATTAATGTAACTTCAACAAAGGCAACTAGGTATATTTGATACCCTGTAGTATTAACCATTAATTTACAATATATAATACCTAAAGAAGATTTCCAACTATTTGTGAGGACATATATCCCCATACCATCACAGATGCTGGAAACTTAACCTTTCTTTTGAGGTAATCTCTGTGATATTCTTGTCCTGTCATTCGTATAAGTAACTCTAATTGTTGTGTCTTCAACACACTTCACTCCATATAATCAAGTCTCATTGGACCCACTTTTTATGACCGTTTGCCGATAAAAATCGGTTTCGTTTTTGTTTTTACGAAAGAAGTTGTTTTTCCTTCGCCCAAAGAAAAAATAATAAGTTGGGCTGTTTTATGTTTATTGTATCTTACCTTGTAGAACTCATATCCCATTTTCTTTCAGGTTCCTCAAACAAGGATCTTTTGAAATTGGTCTACCAATAGCAGCTGCTCGTTTGACAGCCAATTCTCGTGAGGAAGTTCGGCGATATTGTTTAATAAGTGCACGGATAGCATGCTTATCCCTTTTTCTTTCAATATTTCTAGTTTGCTTGCTTGCTTTGAAAGAGCGAGATCTAGGACGCGATTTTCCAAGCATCTCTATGCATTTAGGCCACATTTGGCCCACTGTACAATCTAACTAAGAATTTTGCCTATCTGGGATAATTCCAACTCCAGTAGTGATTTTTAACGTGTCACACATCGCAGTGGCACGGGCCCTACGGCTTTACTTCTTATGCAACAGAAGGCGCATTTTCAGATTTTTCCCCGCTAGAAAAATCTCGCCGACCTCAGCCAGGTTTGAACCCGCGTCCCTCGGATCTAAAGGCAAATGCGCTAACCACTAGACCACCGAGGCCGGCTCAGTCTATTAGAGTTGTAATAGATTTATTACGTTTAATACGTTATTACGCCTTTTACAAATCTGTTACGTTTTTCTTTCGATCAATAATCGAAGGAGGAAAGAGGAGCTTTCTGGAAAATAATTAATGAATGATTAATGTCAAATCGAAATGTCAGGCTGACGTGTGACAACATTTCAGTGTTTGTCGCGTTGTCGAGGCAGTGACTTATAATGGACGAATTGTGTGGTATTTGTGACAAAACCTTTGCAAGTGGCGAGACTGTAACAGTTCAGCGGGGAATAGATAAGTTAAAGGACGGAAGTTGTGATAGAAATGACGGGAAAATAGCAGTTTAGTAATGTGCAATCTATCCAAGTGCACGTGGCTTGCCGTAAAGAGTATACCTACTCGCCGGTGGAATATCGACACGCATAAGCGGAAACGTTCTATCGAGGATGCTGCTGGTCCGTCGGAAGGTAGTCCGCTAAAAAACAAGATGAGATCATCCGCACCGTTTTTCGATTTTAAGAAACTTTGTATTTTTTGTGGAAACGAGGCTGATGAGGAAAAAGGAAAGAAATACGGTAAAGATGTCCGCAAAATAATCAGGTACGTTTCAACAATCGACTTCAAAGAAACCGTAATGAAGACCGCTGAGGGAAGAAAAGATGAACAGGCACGAGCTGTTAAGAAAAGGATGATTTTCGAGACAGATTTAGTTTCAGCCGAAGCGAAATATCACAATGATTGCTTTATCCATTTTCTTTCACCAAGCACCGGAAGAAAAAACAGGTTGCCCTGTGGATGTACGAATTATCGCAACGATGGAAAATATTTTTTCCTACATGGAAAATAATGATGACTGCCAATTTACCTTTATTGAGTTGAAAGTTGTCCTCGAGGATTTTCATCTAGACGATAAAACCATCAGAATGAAGCTTCAGGATCGGTATGGGGACAGGATTGTTATTACGACGAAAAATACAGGACCATCCATCGTTTGTTTTCGAGATACGCAGTATAATATCCTCAATAAGACATGGTACGAAAGCAAAAAAAAAAACAAAGCCGAGAGAAAACGTTATCGAGTTCTAACAGCTGCTGCAGCGATTCTTCGACAGGATATGCGTTCTGTAGCCTGTGAAACGGACTATTATCCTCCAAGCACGCGAATGTTTGACGACGTGAATAAATCTATTCCTAAATATCTACTTTTTTCATAGAGGAGATCATTATGAAAGGTAAAAAAGGTAAACTGGAGCCATTACAAAAGAAATGTACCGCTATTAGCCATGCGATAATGTCTGCAGTTCGTCCACGGTCATTTCTGTCATCTCTGCAGATTGGACTTTCCGTTTATTTGCACAAGCAATTCGCCTCAAAACGACTGGTCGAAATTTTATCATGCTTGGGTTTGTGTGCATCCTACAAAGAAACAGTTTTATTCGAAGCTTCAAGTGTATTTCATCCTGAGCCTGTGCTTTCTCCTCCGGAAGACGGATGTTTCATTCAACATGTCTGTGACAACGCGGACCACAACGTGTCTACGCTCGACGGTGTGAATACATTTCATTCCATGGGAATCATTCGAATCGTCACTCCGCACGATAAAATCCATGACAATCAACAAATCTTGAGATTTAGAACGATACCTACTGCGGCAGAAATGGCAACGGTTGCTAAAGTTTCGTTGGAAATTTATGAAAATAGTGGTGTGCAAGGATTGAAGAAAATCATGGTGGAAGAACTTGATTGTGATGAGGTAGCGACAAAGTCAATGCTCCGAAATACAGATCTATTGTGGATGTATGGAAAGTGGAAAGACCTACCCAAAATACTAGGTTGGAGTGGCTTCATGGATCAATTAACGAATGACACGAAATATTCAAAGTCACATATAATTTACCTGCCGTTTATCAACGCACTTGCAAGTGATTACAACACGATATATACATCGTTGAAGTCCGTTCTCAACGATGGGGAAAAATACGGCCATACAACGTGCGATGTCACATCTGATCAACCCCTTTATTTCAAAGCACGAGAAATTGTTGCAGCATCGGAGGGCGATACACAACTTTCGAAGATAATCGTGAGGCTTGGCGGTTTCCATTTGCTGATGTCATTTCTTGGATCAATCGGATACGTAATGGCAGGAAGTGGTCTGAAGAAAGCAATCAGTACTGTCTACGCACCAAATTCTGTAGATAAAATGTTACAGGGTCACGCATACGCCAGAGCGATCAGAGCTCATATATTGGTCCAAGTTGTGCTGAATGAGATCACGTTCGACGACGATCACAGTGCATTGATAAAGCTTTATCTTGAGAATTCAGACGAAGCATCGCCAGTATTTGATGAGATAGAAAGTTCAAGTGCAATCGGCGAGTTGAAGAAAGCATTTGATGACAAAATTTCTGAATTGAAAAATAAAGGCCCAACTGCGACACTGTAGGTGCAGTATTTTGAAATGATCACAATTGCAAAAGAATTCATTAGAGCTGAAAGAATGGGCTGTTGGAAGGCGCATTTAACTGCTATCAAAAAAATGCTTCCATACTTTCATGCTGCGGAGCATTTTCTATACGCCAACATACGGACAAATATTTCTGCGGAACATGGAGTGACATGATTATTGAACAGGAGCTCATGAAATCTTCTAAATCGAGAGAAGGGTTCACACGTGGCAGAAGTACGAAGGACAGCGTTTTAAGTAAATGGATCCTCGGTCTATTGACTGCGAGTAACATTTCCGAAGGCCTGGAGAGTTTCTGTGGACTTTCTGGGGATCAACATGTTGATGCCAGAGATTCTCGCGTCAACAGAGACCGTACAGATGTACAGAAGTTACTTCAGTGGTTTCAATATCATAATCCTTTCCCTGATATCCAACAAATTATGTCCATCGCAACGGGGATAACTGGCGACGATAAAATCAACTGCCACAATGCTCAGAAGATCGGCACTGCTGTAATGGAGAAGAAGATTGGTCAACATTTCAAAGATATTAAATCCTCCAGCGCGGACAGAGTACTTTCGCTTTTAACAGTCAGCAGTAACGTCAAAGTTCGTGATACAACAGCACCTATCGATCCATTATTGTTGTTCCAAAGAATCAGTGCCATTAAAAGATCGGATGCAGAGCTCCGTATTTCCATCAAACATGAATTACCTCCGTTCCCGCTAACAATGTTCGTTCTTGGGGACCTGCGCAAAGGAAAAAATCTGTTTTGTTCGCCGTCTTCGAGCAATCAGTAACTGAACTTCATTTTACAACAGTCGCGTACGTCATCGACGGAGGATTCCTCTTGCATCGAGTTGTGTGGTATCAGAATGAATCTTTTGATTCGATTTGTGCAAAGTATATTGGTTATGTACAAAGGTACTACGGTTCAAACGCTGTCGTAGTCTTCGATGGATACAACAATAGCACCAACAGCGTGAAAGCCATGGAACAACGTCGTCGTGCAGCAGAATGTTCATCTGTTGATACTTACTTCGAAGAAATGATGAATGTCACAGTAAGCAAGGAAAAATTCCTTTCCAACAGTAACAACAAGAGCAGATTAATTTCAATTTTGTCTGTGAAGTTCGAAGCCAACAATTTTGTCGTTAAACAGGCGCAAGATGATGCTGACGTTTTAATCATTGAAACAGCTCTGGAATGTTCACGCACAAATAGAACAGTTGTTGTTGGGGAAGATGTAGACCTTTTGGTAATTTTGGTTGGTCGCGTTTTGATTGATGAAGAGATTTTCTTTCTCAAGCCAGGCAAAGGAAAAGTCCAGCGAAAGCTCTACTCTTCTCAGAGTTTCAATAAACACAAAGACGTCAGGGATAATATTCTCTTCCTACACGCTTTCACTGGATGTGACACGACATCTGCTTTTTTTCATAAAGGGAAAACTGCAGCTTTGAAACTTTTCACGAAACGTAAAGACTTACGTACTGCAGCTCAAATTTTCAACCACAGTGATGCTTCTCGAGAGTCAGATTCTTCGGATGGAATACGTATCTTCCTAGTGTATGGCGCTCCGGTTAACCAAGACTTGGGAGAATACCGTTACCAGTGCTTTATGAAAGCTGTAGGCAGAAACAAGTCGGTCCAGTTGAGTATGTCACCCCCTACAGTCGATGCGGCTAAAGAGCACCTATATCGTGTCTACTACCAGCTGCAGAAGTGGTTAGGAAACGAGCTGAACCCTCAAGATTGGGGATGGGTATTCAAAAACGGCTTATTGGAGTCAATAAAAACCTCGCAACCTCCTGCCCCGGATTGTCTTTCGAACATGATTTTTTTGTAATTGTTCGAAAGGCTGTGACGCTTTGTGCGGCTGTCGAAAGTTGGGACTACAATGTTCAGCAGTTTGTGGCAACTGTCATGGGACATCTTGCCTGAATGCTGCCCCAATCGAAGACAATAATCTCAATCTCTCAAAAAATAATTGACATCGACGATCCAGAAACAACCTCTATTGATGATTCCGAATCCTGTTATTTTCCACCAGTCCAGTAGTAAAATGAAGAATACATCGAGGATGAATAAAAAGATAATGTCAGAAAATAAGTTGTTACGGGTCGATTCTCGCTATGAGAATTATGGGACAGAGAAAACCGCACGTTGGCGTGCTAAGAAATTTTCGGTACGGCCAAACGCGCTTTTCTTGGACCCGCAAACAAAAAAAAGATGGTAAAGGCCAGCGGTTTGCTCAGAGGAGTAGGGGGAGTTCGTAAAATTGCTTATAGAAAAAAAATGCTTAGAGTTGTGTACAGGATGCGTCGAAATAAGTGGGCGCCACCTTTCAAATCCAACTGGTTACAAGGTTCTTGTGAAAGGCCAAGGACCAACAGCTTACGGGAAGGGAACCTACCTTTAATTGTGCCTTCACCTGTATATTTAAAGCTTGCAAAATCCTTACACAACAAGTACAAAAGACACAATAAGACACAGTAAACTTTAAAACACATATAATGATATGAATATTGGTTAAAATATGACAAGTTTAACACCAAAAATCCGAATTACAGAATCTTAATTCTTGAGCACTCAGAGAATAAAGCTTGCCGTCGTTGACACACAATATCTATGTTAAAATGACTGTGTGGTCAAAGGCGTAAAGTTTACAGGAAATAATAGCATAAAATTAGCGTCTGTATATAATTAATGCAAAACGAACAGTGGCTTCAGGTCACTGTTAATATTTTTATCAATGTAACAAAAAAGTCAATACGTTTGAATTTTGCAAGATACGCGTGCCAAGCCGAAAGTTACTTTCCACAAGCACAAAACTTGGTAGTTTTTACCTTTCGTGGATGAGAAGGCTTCGCACAAGATCAAGGTGTCGAATCCGTGTAGAAACGGGAAGAAAGGGGTGGTTGATCCTGGGAGATGTTGACTTCGGCGATGCCAGACAGGGCTATATCCGAATAATCGAGAAGATCAACCCCCTAAGTTGCTTTATTTGGGGGGGGGGCAAACTGCTTTCAACAATGTCAGGTGATGGGCAGACAGAAGGGAAATTCTCGAGAACGACGGAACGAACCAAAATCCAGGCACAGCACTTGTACGATTTATTTATTTATTTATTTCCCTTTAACCTCACAAAGATCCGAACTAAGTTCGTAGGAACAATTAAAACTTTAATTGTCCAAAACCATGGCGACCATTTTGCTATCACTTTTATATAAATCCGACATTAATAAGTCGAGGATCTTTTGCACTACAGCAAAACACGGTACGGTAGATCGTAAAAATAGCAACGCGCCGCAAGGAAAAAAGGAAACGCTCTCCAGGGCTCAACCGTCGCTTCCGAAAGTCTGACTTCCACTGACTAAAAAAAAACATTTACGGGCCTCGATGGATGTTGATTTCGAGGACCGGAGTCCACAAGGCTCGGAAGTGAACTGCACTCGAAATGCAACGGGAATCAGCACCCCCCTCAGAAGATTGCACAACAAAACGAAATCTTACGAAATGTTCTAGAAGGAATCTGTTTACCACACGAGTTCCAGAAAGCGTTCAAGGTCTACCGCAGAAGAAAACAAGAGCTTGCAGATTTCATACAAAGAACTATTGACACATTTCTCGAACTTCGAAAGACAAAACAAAATACCGAAAAGGTAACCCAAAATAAGAATGCAATTTAAAACAGCGATACTAATTCTAACGAAGCGGCAAATAAATTACGGAATTAAAGTGTAGCGGCAAATTTAAAAAATCACATAACAAAGTCAAAACTCAGTTACATTAGCAAACCTAATTTTTGTACTCATTATTATTATTAAGTTAATAATCAATAATGTAAATAAATAAATAATAAATTTTGTTCATTGAAAAATACAATTTTTCATACCCCAATTCGTATAAAATAAAAAAAATGTAAAAACTAGAAGATAACGCACAGAAAACTATACTTTGATAATAACGTGCACTAAAATATCCATTCAAAATTTTTACCGGAGTTTCAATGTCCGATTACGTAAAAACTATTAGTGCTTTCAATAAACTTTATATCACCTTTTTTGTAGAGAATTTTCCGTTCTTTCTTTCTCATAAGTACACTTCATAGCCGAACGAAGAAATTGGCAAAAAAACGGAAAAAAGTACTTTTTTGGGCCGTTTTTCCGCTGTCAAAAGTTATGCATACACCGGAATCTTTGGGACTTTTCACAGATTGTTTGGGTAGCTGAAAGGTACGTGTACACCAATTTATAGCTCACTATAAATTTTTTCGAAGTGAAATTCTAAACTTTCTGGACTAATACTATTTCCACGCCTCATGTTGCCCCAAAGCCTTATTCAGTGAAGGGAATACTGAGATACTGAAAATATAGTGTGTTTGCTAAAAATTTCACATAACGTAACTGCAAGTAAATTAGAAATTGTTTGAAGAAAACACAATATGGTTTGTTTATTTTTCATACGATATACCATTTTGTGTGTGGTGGTAGCTCAGTTAGTAGAGCGCTCGCTTTCTGAATAAAACGCCGATTCTGGCCGAAACCTAAGCAGAACTATGCAGATTTATAAAAATCGTGTCTGTAACCCACCACACACAATTTCCCAATTCGGCTTGCAACCGTGGGATCTTAATGCTAAAAACCTTCTCTGGAATTTCTGTCGTTCGGATTCGACGTTAAACTGTAGGTCCCCCATGTTTCTACCTTAGCGCTGAGAAGAAACACGTGGCAGAGAAGAGGCCGATACCCAGGAGTGGGATGGAAAGGCTGTTGATGATACATTTTGAAAATGTGCATACCATAGTGTATATCAAAATAAATTTATCTGTAGTTTTACAATCAAATTAATCTAAACTTCATGCTATACAAAGTTTTCCTCTATGTTTGCTTAATGCACAAGCATATACATGTAAGCTTATCGCAGTTTTTTGTAAAAACAACCAGATATAAGTGCTATGTATTCAAGTTCGATATGAATTGAGGAAAATCTTGGATATTATATCAGCGTTATTAATAAATATTAGTGTAAGTGGCAGAAACATTCCGCAAATCATATCGTACTTCATACAGCGTGTTGACAAAATAGTGTTGAGGGGCGTACAGTACGATCAAAAATAGGTCGGAAAGTTTGAATCAATATGGCTTTAGGTATCCATAACCCTTCACCTGCCCAGCGCTTTGAGGAAACTCGGCTGCTTACGGGCTTGCACCTTTCCGGAAACCACCCTGCTTCTATGTCTACCTCTACGTTTTGTTACGTTAATTTGAGTTAGTGAGTCAAAATTTAATTATCACTCTTCTTTGTACTTAAGATCAACGTACTATCTCGGCTAGGTTTCCTTGCCTGAACATGCGAATACCGGGGGTAAATGATTTGCACTTTCTGCAGTTGATATTTACTTTAATAAATGTATCAACGCTCTCTGATGTTATATTTTCATTCGAACCTAAGACGACCACGACGAGGTACGACGAACAAAAAATAAACACAATCTAAGGGTCCGTAATGTTACAATATGAACTAACACCTACTAACTAACTAACTAACACCTTTCCATAAAGGACCCATAATTCAGAAGCATATTAATGAATTACTGGCGTTTACAACCCTCTAGACCATTGCAATTAGACTTGTAACTCGTGACGTGACGATCAAAGATTTGAAAGACAACCTAGCATTCTACCCTTTAAATTTAGGCACAGCAAATTTAAAAGGAAGCGAATGGAAACTGATTAAGATTATAGCCCATATACCCATTATTATAAATTACAACACACATAGAGATAATTTGATGAAAACTAGTCTGACCCTTGAAAATTGAAATTTCCCAATCGAACATAGATTATTTAAAATTATTGAAGATTCCTAACCATAATAATCTACTTTTAATCATAAGGTAATATATAGAAGAAGCTGATAAACTACTTGATCAATTAGTACCTTGATAACATATCCGAAAACACATTAACTATCCCTTATCCTGCACACCTGAATGAATCAATTATCATTTCCAAAGTATATCAGACTGATACTAAAATCTCATTCATTTTTGATAAACCACTAATTAAAAAAATTAATTACTAGCAAATCATACAATTAATATCTTTCAAAATATTTATTGAGAGCCATCAATTTCGAATGATTATGCCTAGCTATGAGACTTTATTATTTAATGTAAAAACTAGCATTCTTATCGAAATAGACCATTGTAAACTAATAACTTTGAATTCCCACTTCTGCTATTGAAACAACAATTTCGGGAACAGCTTTAGAAGTAGTTACAGGACAAATAATTCCATCATGGAATAACTAAAAAACTATCCCGATAGACAACTTTGGAGAACAGAGATCTGAAAAAAATTTAACCATAGACTTATCTAGACCTATTGGCTATTCTCAATTCAAAAATATCCCTAACTAATGATCATCAAATAATCAAAAACCATCGAATAGACAATGCAAAAGGCCTGATCTTAAAAGCTTTTATTAGTGGACTGATGGAACCACGAGCATCCCTCACACTTGAGAATGCGTTAACCTTTGTAAAAGAAGAACTAGATATTAGGTACTTTCAAAATTCGCATATGAAACAACAAATACCACAAAAACTACATAAATTACCTGTAAAACCACAACTAGCATTTGCAAATTAACAACCCCAACAAAAACCACAATATCAATTAACGAACCTAATCAAAATGTTTTACACCGAAGACAAATTATCAACTCCACCTGGAAATTATTGAGCGTTTTATACAAAGTGTTTACACACGTGTTGGTCAATGTCAACTGGTTAATGGTGGACAATTTAAACATTTTCCTAATGTTCTTCATTAAAAATAAATTCTGAATTTTTTTATGCTTTATGTGCATATTGTTGTGTGGGTTACTTAGTTTCACCATTTAACTGGCGAGGAGGTCCATCGAAATAAGATGGGAAATGGGGTTGTCCTCTATAAACACCTCATAGCGCAGACACAAAAGACGATAGGAACAGATTAAGTGTACAGATTCAGTCTCGACGAGTTTTGTTACTTATGCAGTTCTAAAACAAAGAGAGCGTGTTTTGAAAATGAGGGAATGCACTTTGCGGTTATCAATTCGTATTTTCATACTGTACATGGAGACGTCATTTATTGTGGGATATATACATACATACATATATATATATATTTACTTATGGCTACCTAAGTGAAACTCAGCCATTGAAAAGTCCCGTAAGGAGTGAGCACCGGCAACAAGTGAGGACCAATATACGGACCTCACAAGTTTCGGGCTTGTAATTTTGCCAAACGGAAGCTGATCATGTCCCGACTAACGGGAGTAAAAATCACGTGGACCTCATAATGGATGGAAAGTGGTCAGAGTATAAATTTTAGTTCAGCGCTTTGCCACTAGTAGCGTTTTCACTTGAGTATATAGCCATCTCAATATACAATGTTTTTCGAGCTACCGAATAAGTGAACCCCATAGGAGTGGCAACGCCGGGTTATAAGTCGTCTGATGTATTTTATATTACGCTCGTCATTCAAATAAAAGCAGGAACTGTCTGTCCATTTTCAAGGTTTTAACTACCTCTTATCAGGTTAACTTGCTATTAATTAGAATCTGTGTTAAAATAAATTATTTCTTCGATGATGTTTTTTGTATAAAAAGAAGAAATTTGTAAAGTAATGAAGAGAATTTTTATTATGAATTGCGGCAAGTAGGTGTAAAAAATAAAACTGGTACTTATTTTACGTTAATTTTGAAAAACCAAATTTGTTTCTGTTATTAACGAGGGTGATTACTTGGTAAAAACCAACTTTAAAATATTATTACATGATTTGGAATGCGTTTATGAATTGCAGTTTGTTACTTCGCTAATGATAATATAAATTATTTTGAAAACGCTGAGACACAAAAAAGAAAGTGTTTTCCTTACTGTCTTATACTTGCTGCTAAGCCATTCGTACGCTTAACTTTTCTAATGCATCGTGGAGTCTATTTGACCCCAGTGTTCATTTTTTTACGATAAAATGCTGGTAATACATGCTACCTCAATTTCCTTCTAGCTAATCTCATTCCACATGTTTACCTACAGAATGGCTATGTCAACGCGGTTTTACTGCTTTTTTTTACACTAAATATCTTATATTTAAAAATTGCTGGAGTATCTAAGCCCCACTGTGCATTTTATGTTACAAATTCATTTTTCGGTTGTATTTTTTTCCTACTGTAGCTGTCAGTTTCGACTCTTAACTGCGAAGAATTGTACTTTCCCCAACTTCTGCTGATCTGCTGGGTCAGGGATTTTATACATTTTAGTCGAAATATTTTGGTAAATGTACCAGATAAAGGGGATTTACCTAAGCTTCGAAATGTATAGCATACAAACGCATGTTTTTATGCAGAAAGTTATTCTATTTCTTTCTTTGTGATCAACGTGACTTCCTTTGAAATTTCTGCCAAACAAACAACGAGTTGTGCATTCAACGTAGAAATGTTTTAGCAAAATAGGGAAGATTGATTATTTCATATGTTCGAAAAATAAATCTGTGATAGCGTTCTGTGCCTTCCACGATGGTAAAAGTGTAAATGATGACGAACAAAAGAGCAAACCTAAAGAAATATTATTTTATAATATCACCAAAGATGCTGTTGACGTACTAGATAAATTATGTGTTACAGCACATAACGACGTTGGCTTATGGCAGTTTTTTTTAATGAAATAACGATTAGTTGTGAACAGTAAACAGTGCAGTAGTGTCCTATAATTTTAATCCAGTATCTTGTGGAAGATGATGCACAGAAATGCAGAGAACACTCTGTGTCATTTGTTTTAATTATATTTAGTAATTCTAAGTTATAAATATTACAAAAAACACGTTTGTTGTTATGTTCCTACTGTGAGTTTAATAAAAACCTAATAATTGAAACGATATTATAATATCTATTGCTTGGGATCAGTATGACCGCACAATGCACTTCATGCTACAAAAACGAACTGTGCATTTGGAAGGTTAATAAAATATGTAATTTTCCTATTTCCTATGTTTTTCTGTGTGGATAAGGTAATGTCTAATTATTTAATAAACTAATATTATGCGATATAGTTATAGACAGGGCGCTTTTCTAAAAAAAAGGGTGGCTATACGGTGGCCTTTAAAATAAGTTTTGGCGATTTGATTGGCTCCCTGTATACGAGGGGGTATTGATAAGTACTTAGCCAACCATATAAATCGCCACAATATTTCAAAACAAAATTTTATTTATTCAACATAATCTTCTTTAATACTTATACATTTAGCAGAACGTTCATAAAGTAATTCTAAGCCATTTAAAAAAATCATTGTCTTGGTCTGCAAACCACTCCTCAACGGCTTCGTTATTTGTCGAAAATCTTTTACGTTTCAAATATTTTGGGAACAAATAATAATCTGACTGTGCTAAATCCGGAGAATAGGGCGTGGTGGTCAACCAATTCAAAACCAATTTCATCAATTTGCAATCAACGATTTGTGAGCAGGAGCGTTGTCTTGCAAAAACAGCACACCTCTGGCAAGTTTTCCGCGGCGTTATTCCACAGTTCTCTTACATAATTTAGTTAGCAACTCAGTATAATATGCTCCCGTGATAGTTCTACCCCGTTCCAAATAATCTATCAGAATTATCCCATCTTTGTCCCAGAAAACTGAAGCAAGAATCTTACCAGCCAATTTTTGAACACGGAATTTTCTGAGTCGTGGAGAACCAACATGCTTCCAGTGTTTGGATTGCCCTTTAGTCTCTGGGTCATAGTGATGGATCCACGTTTCGTCCATAGTAACAAGCCGATCCAAAAAGTTTGAGAAATCTTCTGCAAAACGGCGGCAGATTTCCTTTGACGTTGTCAATGGAACGCACTTCTAATCAACGTTCAAGCATCTTGGAATCCATTTGGCCGAAAGCTTTCTCATACCCAAGTCGTGATGAATGATGTGACACACACGTTCATAGAAAATGTGCAATCCTTCTGCAATATTCTTAATCCCAATACGTCGATTTTGGTCTTCCAGGGCGGTGCTCATCTTTCAAATCGAATCTTCCTCTTTTACATTCCGCAACCCACTTTTAATAGTGGCGTATGAAGGACATTGATTAGGATCACCTAAGGTTTCTATCATATCAGCAAAAATTTCTTTGCCCGATAACCCTTTCAAAAATAAATACTTAATAACTGACCGAAACTCGATTTCCTCAAATTCCTTCTTTTCCTCTGACATGCTGTTTTAAAAAATTCACAGTTTGATCACCGTTCAGCTTATGAATGTCAAACTTTGAGAACTAATTTATAAAACATCATAGTTGTAACCATAGCAACCATATTCACTTTTCTTTACTAGAAACTTTCCAGGCTGACTATATATCAATACCTCTTCGTATGTAATAGCAGCTTAATATTTATACAATAAGTACATTAATTTTGACGAATTCGTCAAATTTATAACTCTTGTCAATATTACAATTTACTTTCAGCGTAGACCGCGTCGTCATTTGGGAACTACACCCAGCGTTATCAAGTAAGGACCGACCTGCAGCTTGTCTGCCTTTACAGGCATTTGCTCTAGAAGTTTGAGCAATATTTGTTCGTAGGCCCTGTATGCCTAACAGGGACGTGTGCTTAGATTATTTAAACCTTGGGACGGACAAGGACTTGATCTTAATGTATGATAATAGAACATTGTGTTCTATTTACTCTGAAGATGCAAGCTGCAATGTCTTGCGAAACGTTAGTTTGTATGGGTTTACCAACAGCTAACAGGCATAAGTCGATTAAGTATTATTGTCCTGGCAAACAAAATACATCAAAATCAAATCCTTGTCCGCCCCAAGGTTTAAATAATCTAATCACACGGCCCTGTTTGGGCAGGCAAGGCCTACGAACAAATATTGCTCAAACTTCTAGAGCAAATGCTTGTAAAGACAGACAAGCTACCTTACCCGATAATGCTGGGTGTAGTTCCCAAATATCGCCGCGGTCCAAGCCGAAAGTAAATTGTAATATTGACAATTCGAGAAACCGCGAAAGCCTCAAAGAATAAAGGTATAACTCTTAGCAGCAAGATCTCATTAAATTTTTTCTAAACATTCATTTGATATTTATCGCAATGGTTTATGAAATATCCACAATTTCATCTACATACTATAAAATAGTGCTTTATTATTTGAATTTCTTCCAGTAATGTTTGAACAGTGGTTTTCTTTAATTTAAATCTTTGGAAAAATAGAAATCAACCGAAAAAATAAAATGATTACAACGATAAGTCTG
>JABXWE010031002.1:0-29611 GCA_014611495.1 Limonius californicus
TTTTTCCCGGACCGGAAAAATACCCTTTCTCGACTGTACCTGCATTTGGAAAACAACCCTCTCGGAATTGTGCATGCCTCCTCCGAAATTCAAGGTAAAGAAACAGTTTTATCAACCCTCCCGGAATTGTGCCTGCCTCCTCCGAAATTCAAGGTAAAGAACCAGTTTTTTTTGTGCAGTGTAAAAGAAACCTGTTTGTCTCGCGCAAACTTGCAAAATTCCACGTTATTGAACTTGTTTTATGCAACCTAAAAGCGAACTTCAGTCGCCATTTGTTTATTGTTAATTGTAAAATATATTAATACTGTATTTTTCCTGTAAACTCTACGCCATTGGCCACACAGATTAATTGAAATATCCTAAATATTGTGAGTCAACGGCGACGAGTTTTGGTTTCTTGGACGTTCAAATATTATTTGTAAACTCATAAAAATGCCATTTCCTGTCTTTTCTTTTTGTATCGCCATTTCAATAATTTCATTAAATGTGTTTTAAAATTTACTGCCTCTTTTATTTTTGTGTACTCTGTATTTGTTTGTGTAAAAATTTTGCAAGCTCCAAATATATATATATAGGAGGAGGCACAATAAAGGTAGGTTCCATTCCCGTAAGCCGTTGGCTTCTCGGCCTTCTACGAGGACCTACAAACAGCTGTATTTGGAAGGTGGCGCCCACTTATTTTGACTTACCCTGTACACAACTAAAGATTTTCTCCCATAAGCGAATTTTCAAGAACTCCCCCTAATCCTCTGAGCTAAGCTGTAGGCCTTTTTCCATCCACCTGGTTACGGCTCGTCAAAAAAGCTCGATTGGCCCGGAACAAAAGATGAAGAAGTGAAGTTTTGTGTACGCGAAGTAAATGAAGAAAAAGATATAGTTACAGAAGTTAGTATTAATCAAGTAAGCAGTGATGAGATTTAAGCAGTGATGAGATTAAAGCAGTGTTGGGTAGTAACTAAGTAAAAGTAATTCGTTACTAGTAACTAGTTACTTTTCAGTAACTTAATACTAACTTAATTACTTTTGTGTTTTCAGTAATTGTAACTATAACACGTTACAATTATTTAGTAACTTTAGTAACTGAATATGACAAGTTACATTTTCATGCTACAAATGTAAAATATTTTAAAATGTTCGGTTTTTAATGCGTAGTATTTAAGAAATTATACCTGAAGCTGAAGAATTTGTTGAAATTTCGAATGCAAAGGCTAATACCGAACACAGAAATACCTTCTTGTACTTACTCGATAATAAATAATATTTTGAGGGATCCTATTTGGGTGGTGACAGCTTTTTCCAGTAATCTTTAATCCTTTAACAACTAGAAGCTCTCTGAGCAGGTATGCGGATTACTGGGAAGTACATTGCTAACGCCTGTGCGCAGGTTGGGGATGTCTAATTCAGACGAAAATACATTCACCGTCTCTATATTTCAATAATAAAGAAAAATAAAATAGAATCCTGGGAAAATCCCAAAAACATCGTTGAACCAGCGCCTCTAAGCTGTAAGCCTGTTCCTTCCCCCACGTTCTGCTTTTTAAACATTACTATAATAAATCTGTGTTGTATGCTATCTGCACTTCATGTAGTAAATTTGTTTGTGACAAGTTTCAATAAGTGTTTGTTTATCAAAATGAACAGCACTTTCATGGAGGTTGATGGTTTTGAAGACGTGCGGTTAGCGAGCAATAAAATACCTGTTTCTGTCGATATTAAGTTGGTAGTAATTGCATGTATATTAGTAGCGTCTCGTAAAAAAAGGTAACTTAAAAAATAACGAGTTACTTTATGGTAACTTAGTAACTTATTCAAGTTACTTTTATAATTTTGTAACTTAGTAACTTACTTAGTTACTTTTTTACGCAGTAATTGATTAACTTACTTAGTTACTTTTTTAGAGTAACTTACCCAACACTGGATTAAAGCTGATAAGGAATATAAGTATGTTAAACCAAAAATACTAAATTCCGATGCGAAATATGCAGTAGTTGATAGGTTGCTAAATCAGCATAAAAAGCTGATGGATGATAAACCAGGAGAAGCGAAGGGTTATTGTTCATAAGTTAGGAGTTAAGAATGAGGAGTAATTTCATTGCAAAAGTTACCCAGTTACTCAGGCTTATAGGGAAAAGTGAGAGAGCAAATTAAATGCATGTTAGAAAAGGGGATAATCGAGCCGTCCTCAACAAAGTTCATAAATCCGATACTGGTTGTTAAAAAAGGTAATGGGTCCATTAGATTGTGTCTAGATGCCAGGCAAATAAATACACGAACTACCCCACAGTTTGAAACACCAAACAATATACAGAATATTCTAGGGAGTCTAGGTAATAAAAATTTTTTTACAAAATTGGATCTTAAGAATTCATTCTGGTTAGTACCATTACATAAAAATTTAAGAAAGTACACAGGGTTCAGTATTGATGGGAACGTGTACCAGTTTTGTGTAGTTCTATTTGGGTTGTCAACCTCAAGTGCAGCGTTAGTTCGAGCAATGCAGAATATTTTAAATCGCTATCAGGATTTTTGTTGTCATTATGTAGATGCAGATGATATATTGATATTTAGCGAAACAGAAGAAGCACATGCTAGACACTTAAAGTGTATACTTCAGGAGCTTGAACGAAATGGAATGAAATTAAATGTAGAGAAATGTGAGTTTTATAAAAATGAAGTTAAATATTTGGGCTTTAAGATAAATGTAGATGGTGTAAGAATTGATGCAGGACGGTTAAAAGATATAAAAGATTATCCGAGACCCAGAAACATTAGACAGCTAAGGGGATTTTCAGGAATCTTAAATTATTACAGGAAATTTGTACCTAAACTGGCTGAGAAGTCCACGAAGTTGTTAGAGCTGATGAGGAAACATGTAAAGTGGAAATGGGGGCAGCAACATGAGGAATGTTTCATAGAATTTTTATGATCAACTCGCGTTCTGTCACCCTAACTATGAGAAATCTTTCTTGTTACGAACTGATGCATCGGATAATGCTATAGCTGCAGAATTAGTGCAAGTAAGGAACGGTGAGGAGATACCAATATGTTTTGTATCTAGGGGTTTAAAAGATTATGAAAGAAGGTACTCCATTTCAGAGAAGGAAATGGCAGCATTAGTGTTTGCTGTTATTAAATTGAAATTTTATTTAACTGGTAACCATTTCACGGTAGAAACAGACTATGCAGTGCTGGTGCAGTTGATGAAAACCAGATTTGCCAATAGTAGAATCTATCGATGGACCTTATTGTTGCAGAAGGGAGGAAGAATATAGTAGCAGACAGTTTATCACGCAAGGATGTTGAGTGGATGAATAAGTTGAATAAGTTATGATCGCAATTAATATTTTAAATGAAAGAGAGGAATTGTTTTCCAAGGAGTGTTTGAAAAATTGTCAAGAGAGTAGTGATGTAATTACGATATTGAAAAGACGGATAATAGTGTTACGAACCCAATTTCCAAAATTCTAAATTAAATTATTATTACTTCATAGCTGTTGTAATGTGATTTCAATTGCATACACATTTATGTTGCAAGCAATGAGGTCATTTTAACTCAGCAAAATTAAAGCACATTGGAATATTAAATTAGGCAATGTGAAATAAGTAATACGCTTGATAAGGGAAATTAAGTAATATTCAGGTCAGAGCTTATGGGTGCAAAAAGGAATTTATAAAAAGGCAACTTGAGAGTGGAGGGGATAATTGTAGTGGAGGGGATAATAGTAGTGGAGGGGATAATAGTAGTGGAGTGTGACATTCCGGGCATAGTTGACAGTTGCCAGTTGCGATTTGTGAAAGAAAATATTCTACCCTAGCAATGGCCTTGTACATGTTAATATTTTTGTAAGTAGTTTTAACTTAATATTTTAGAATAAGGTATAAATGTTTTGTAGCGTGTGGTAAATAAATAAATTAAATCATTTTGTATAAGGGTAGTTTGTTTCTCTGGCGATCCCAGCGATAAAGACAAAGGGCTCCTTATCAGTTACGATTTTCTAAGGTAACATATGGTGGAGGCCCCGGATTTTCGGAATTAACTGTGTAGGAAAAACATCAAAAATGGATATTTTGGTAACAGCCCTACTTAAAAGCCAGAAACACTGCCCTTATTATAGTCAATCACTACCTAGACGTAACTACCGACAGGGACAGTGAAGTAGTTATATTCTGCGAAGACATTTTCAAATATGCTCAAAATTTACAATCAACCATCTACTTCGAAACAGGGGGATTTGCTCTGAACAATATGGAGGCAACATTGACCTCAGAATACATATAAACAATATTGCACCAACGATACCATTTGAATTGCTACTGCGATTTTAGCTCCAACGAAAGCACGACGAACTTCGATTTTATAATCTCATATAACGTGATAGATGTAGAAGAATTATTAGAATAGGGCATATTTTTATTGTTTTATATATCATTGGGTAGTTTAATACAGGGTAGTTTAGTACATTTAAACATTTCAGTAGAGAGGGTAGTTTAAGAAGGGGGATAAGTTTAATCAATACATAGGGTAGTAATCATTATTATTTTAATTATTTCATCCTAGAATAAATTAATAATTATGATACCTTCTTTAGTGGGTTAGGTAGGATTTCGACACTGTGGTATCAGCAGTTCTTGGAGGCTAGTCACAGCACTGCAAATAATAATAAACTGGGTCAAGATATAATTATAACAGCTTACCGTGCAATTCTAGACTTAAGCTAACAGTTTTATTACAGTTCGAAAAGGTAGGTCATCTTTAGTATTAGTTATTTGGTATATAATTGTGTTATTTGTGGAGCAAATGTCCTTTAATTGAAAGATTTCATGGCTACATGTTATGGATTTGAGTGGCCCAGCTAGACGCACAAGACTACAGGAAAAGGTCAATATTAAAGTACAAGTGAAACAAAGGCGTTTAAGTGAAAATTCAGAAGAGACAAGCAAGACAGAAGCAAGACAGAAGCAAGTTTCGCTCCACGACATAAAAGTACAGGCATCTACAGCCCACTATTGGATGATTCACGAAACAGACGATCCTTTCGCTCGAAGTATCATAATAAATAGGTCACCTTCTCCAAGCAGTACCAATCGTGACCATACTAGCTCACAGCAAGGTGAACGTGACACCGCAAAAACGTTCTCTACATCAGCCACCACATTAGAACCCACCACGGAGCATACTGACTCCACAATAATCCACACCATCCCAACCGATAGACCTACAGTAGAAGTCAACGAAATACGCAAGGACATACTGCAGATCAGCATGGCAAATATTACCATTTCGACTGCAACCTCCTCAGAGCGTTCGCCATACAGCCAAAATTTGTGTTCCCAAGTACATTTCATCCAGCAACCTCAAATATAACTTCATTTATAGGAAGCTACAAACGGGCTGCAGTCGTAAACGGCTGGAACGACCCCCACAAGATCAAATACTTCGGTCCTTTCCTAGAAAGTGCAGCTAATATATGGTACGAATCGCACCTATCCAATCCCGACAACAGCGACAAAACATGGCAAAACATCAAACAGGATTTCAAGGACAAATTCGGAGGTGATGATTCGTTCCGTCTCAGGAAGTTGAAGTTCAATAATCGGAAGACGACAACAACAAGGGGAGACCATAAAACTTTCTATTACGACCTGATAAGCCTGGCTCATGAATACAACCACAACATGGATGACGACACATTCAGGGAGCAGTTTGAAAACGGAATCCACCCTAGCAATTTGAAAATGTACTACATGCTAAGTCAGGCCAATATGACGAAAGAGGACATGGAAAAAATTGTCTTTATAATCAACAATACTGAAACAAGGACAAACATCAGCCAAGTAACGGAGCGAGCATCTTTCGTTAGCATAAACACACCCAGCAGGGAACCCAAACAGGATCTACACATCAACCGTAACACTAGGCCCACAGCAAAAGCCTACAACACCCGACCAACGACACGGCGCACTTTTAGACCTGGTGCTCAGCAGTTTCCTAACACCCGCACCATTGATGGACGCCCACGTTGCTATAACAGCGGCCGCAATCGACACTACGCAGCAGCATGCCGTACAACGCAAGGAGGTCAGCAAACTTATTCATTCCAACATTCACCAAGGGAATCTAATCAACAGTTGAGAGGTAGCAGCAACTACCGCGGTCGCCCAATGGCCTACAACCAATACCCGAGGGGAAGTAATACACCAACAAGGAGCTATCCTGTTGAAGAAAAGCCGGATTCTTTTAGAGGTCGATCGCCTTCCCCAAACTGGAGAGGAGGACGTCGAATCGTTCTAGCTCCACCATGACGCCATTCGCACTGGCCGCCCCCACTGACCCCTCTCGACCCCATACCGGCCTACCGACCCGTCCTGGGGTCCGGCCCGTGGGCCGTGTTTGGGTCGATTTTCGCGTTGGCCGTCAAAAGGTACGTACCGGATGCAGAATGAGCCGGGCATTACGATTCCGTCGAAATTTTTTCGATCCGGTCGAAAAAAGACATTATCGGTCTCCGAAATCGGCTTAAACGTGGGCCTTTCAGAAAACCACCGGGGGCCATAGGCCCCCTGGCGACCCGACCCCACTTTCAACCCTGACCGTCCCTCGGCCAAACAAGCATTCTCTGCGAGTTTCATGACCGTACCCCGTACGGTCATGCGTCTAACGAATTTTTTTTTACGTTTCGGCGTCCCATCCGCCCCCTTCAGGGTGAAAAAACTTTTTCGCCGCCCGTCGTCGAAGCGCCGTGTTTCAACGGTCAGAATGAGACCTCGGCCGTACCGATCCGACCTCGGCCGTACCGATCCGACCTCGGCCGTACCGATCCGACCTCCCGTGCCCCCGCTAGGCGCCGATTTTGATTTTTCTTCGGAAGGCCCTACCGGCCAAACGGTAAATTTTACGGGAAAGTTCATAGGAACAAAATTGTTCCACTCACTAACCACCCACGGGCAAACCTCGAACAACGTACTAAGCATTAAAGGACTAATCAACGATAAGTATGCAGACATTGTTCTCGACACAGGTGCCAACAAAAACGTTATAAATAGCCAGTTTGCAATAAACTACCAAACATTGCAAATACCCTACTACATTCGTACAGCTGGAGGTCACCGAATAGAAGCACTAGGAAACACACAAGTCAAAATCACAATCAACGGATGGGAAACGTTATTTGAAGCTTTAGTAATAGATAACCTCCCAACACCAATTCTTCTACGGACAGATTTTCTACACCAGGCGAAAACCATAATCGACTACAACACAGGAGAAATAGTTTTTAACAAACATGGTGGATCATAAATTCGTTACCCCATGCGGCACCTACCTAGTAACTACGATCACACGATTGATGAGCCAATGGACAATACTTTCCTGCAGCATATACACCTGCCGGAAAATGCAACCACCGATAAAAGGATTAAATTAACGGCCGCAACAGAGTATACCATCGAACCTAATGCCACTGCAAATATAGCATTACAGATACCAGAAAGACACCATTCTACGATTGAAAAGGCCCGCATATTTAGTCCAAACGAGAAATTCCTAGCTCCCAGATTCCTGAATTGCCTCACGTCACCGTTGGATACATCAGACAACTACACCATGTAATTAAAGTCCTTAAACCGTTCACCAATTCGTAATGTTAAAAGAACAACACTAGGATATTTGGAAGTTTCATAACAACAACGTTCACAAGTGCCCTGCCATACCTTCCATACAAACACAGATGATGATCAAAATATTGTAACAATGAGCGACCATAATATAAATAATAATCTTCCATACTCGGAATCCATTCAATTACAGGAACTTCTACAGGAATATTCGGATGTTTTTGCGAAATCTACAACAGAAATAGGAAAAACCGCTCTCGTGGAACATGAAACAGATGTACAAGGCTAAACCCCCATTAAGAGCGAACCCTATAAAGTTTCCCCAAAGGAAAGGGAAATTGTAGCTGACTAGATGAACGAGATGTTACAAAATGATATTAGCCGGCCTCGTCATTCACCCTGGGCAAGCCGTATTGTTCTGGTGAAAAAGAAAGACCAACAAACAATGCGATTTTGTGTGGACTACATGAAACTGAATGCAGTCACTAAGAAAACGTGTTACCCGCTCCCCAACATCGACGACGTACTCACATATCTTGGAGGAGCAAAATACTTCTCCACTCTAGACATGTTTTCAGGATATTGGCAAGTTGGTATTAAATAAGAACATAAACAATCTACACATTCGTTACTCAGGACCCTCGACAGTTCGAATTCAACGTTCTCAGTTTCAGCCTCTGCAACGCACCTGGGCCATTCCAACAAATTTATCATTCATTTGTTTTATGTCTAATGGAATACCTATTAATACACTTATTTGGCAATAAATCAAGAACGAATAAAGATATTGATATGCGGTTTGCGCTAGAATTTGCGTTTTGTTTGGGCCTTTTATATCTGCTGTTAAAAAAAATACCATTACATTTAAAATTTTGGAGAAAATTAGAAAAAACTGTAATCATTGCAAACAGCGCCCTCTAACTTTTTTTTGAAAATAAATTGTTGCAACTAAATCGGAATTCTGAATCAGCATGAAATTCCCTTTCGAACAAGCCAAAGCTAAACAAATTCGGATAAAGGTGGATGAAGATATGACGATTTAAATGTTACATATTATTAAGGGTGATACAACAAAAAGTCTAGAATCAAAATGATGCAGCATCAACTCATCTTTCCAATGGTACTCTTAAAGTTATACCTTGTTCTGGATATTTCAGTCGAAATCTTGAGTTTTATAGTTCACCCCAGTCATTGCGCCCCCTCGCGGTAAAATATGAAACCTGAAAATATTTTTCAGCAATTTCTTTTCATCCGTTTAGTCATGAAATTTTTTTTCCCGAAGCTGTAGGCATTATAGTTTCCATGATATCGCCGCTCGATACGCTTACTGGGACACCCTGTATATATACTGAACCAATAAGATCAAAGTTATCCTAACAAAAAGTGCAATGGAAGCCCTGGGAGAAAGAACAATTAATATCAATAGCAAAAAAAACAAACCATGGTTCACTAACGAAGTAAAAGAACAAGCAAAAGAAAAGAAAGAAGCATATATTAAATACATTAATAACAGATCACCAGAAGAGTACGAAAGATACCAAGAAGTCAGGAATAGAACAAACGACACAATAAAACAACAAAAAAAAAGAATATTGGGAGCGGTTCTCGACGGAGATGGAACATTACTTATATGGAGGACAAAAAAGAATCTGGAACATGTTACGAAACAGTAAAAAACAGATTAACGAAGAAGTACAACTAAATAACATAACACCAGAAATGTGGGTAACATACTTTCAGACCTTATATAACAACCCTGAAGAAAACACAGAAGACCAAGAAGAAATCCATCTAACCTATGATAACAACGACAGAGATACTATAACAGAAGAAATTAGAACAACAATAGCGAAACTCAAGAATCGAAAATCGCCGGGGGTAGACAATATTACCAACGAAATGATTAAATATGGTGGACAAAATATTCAACAGCAAATAACACACGTGTTCCAAAAAATTATCAGAACGGGCTCAGTACCACATGAATGGAAGACCAGTATATCAATACCCATATATAAAAAAGGGAAGAAGAAGGACCCTAAGAACTACAGAAACATCACCCTATTGAGCTCAATCCTTAAACTACTTACTAAAATTTTGGCCGAAAAAATCTCAAACAAGGTAACCATCTCCGAAGAACAACAACAAGGGTTCAGAAATAATAGATCAACAGTGGACGCTATATTCATCTTACGGCAGCTCACAGAAAAATCGATAGAATTCAATAAACCAATGTTCGCATGTTTTTTGGATCTAACAAAGGCATTCGATAGAATACGCCTAAACGACGTAATTGAAACCCTAAAACTCAACAACATTGAAAGGAAATACCAAAAAATTATAAAAGAACAACACAGGAAACAAGGCAAGGATTAAAACTAGCAACGGTCTATCAGAGGAGATCCAAATATCAACAGGCAATCGACAAGGAGATAGTCTTAGTCCGTTGCTGTTCAATATAATCATGGACCGAATCATCAACAGTGTAAACCAAATCAACGCAGGTTACAGAATGGGAAACCGCTCCCTCAAAATATTATGTTACGCAGACGATGCTGTACTCACAGTAAAGAATGAAGACGACCTACAGCGTCTCCTATACGAATTTAAAATAAACGCCGAAAAATTTAATATGTGCATTTCCTACGAAAAATGCCAATCAATGGTTATTTCAAAAGACCCCATTAGGTGCAAGCTAACAGTGGATGACAATATAATACAACAAGTATCAAGATGTAGCCATATCAAGCGATCGATATGTCAAAGAAGAAATTCGGACACAGGCCAATAAAACAGAAAAAAATGGTGGATGCCTCAGAGAAACCATCTGGACTAACAAAACCATCAGTAATGAAAGCAAAATACGAATTTATAAGACATGCGTGAGACCGATACTCACGTATGTCGCTGAAACCAGGGCAGAAACATCAGCTACTAAAAGAATAACGAGAACATCCGAAATGAAAATTTTAAGATCTATTAAGGGAGTCACACTTAGAGACAAGATAAGGAGCGAACAAATAAGAGAAGAATTAGGAATATAAGATGTGGTAAGATGGGCGAGGACACGAAGAAGGCTTTGGCGAGACCATGTGGAGAGAATGCCTGAGGAACGATTAGCCAAATGGACCGAAACACAAAGACCGAATACCTGAAGACCATTGGGCAGACCTCCAAAACGTTGGAAGGATAGCTGGACTTCAGCATCACAAGAGGCATACCAACAATAATTAACAGAAAACAAAGGACACAGTCCTATTTGAAAGTAGAAGAAGAGAAGATATACTGAACCATAATTTATAACCGGGATGCGAACGATTATCTTATTATGATGTGAACCACGTCAGCAGCGTAAGTAAACTTAACCTTTTTGTTTATTTTCTAATGTTGGAAATAAATTTGCAATTTACTGCAAATACACCACCAATAAATAGGAGGCTAATTTTCTATTTTCAATTTTTGTGTTTACAATAAGGTGTGATTTTAAACGATCTTGTGAATCCTACATTAAAAAATTATTTTCACGAGGCAAACTTACATCTAAGAAGTAATTTTACTGGTAATTGTACCCAGTAAAATTTACTTTTTTATGTAATTTTACCGGTTAAAAATAACTTATGAGGTGGACATTTCCCTGGATGAATTAATTTTGTGGTGTAATATTCACTTAAGAGATGTAATATTACATTGGCTATTTAAAATTACACCTTAGTGTAGATTTACCCTAAATATAGGAGGTAGAAAAGTTGCCTCCTATTTTTGAGTTAAATTTACACCAAAATTGTTTACAGTGTACCTCTACGAGGTCGCTCGGACAGTTTACAAATAGTAAAGATTTGCAAAATAGTCAGATAGATAGTTCGGGAAGGCTATTCCATGTTACAAATACTATTTGATCTTCCTTTTCAGAGTTCTGTCTATTTATGATCTATTGCCAACTTTTCTTTTTGCCTTTCCAAGTTTTCTAGTTCTGTTTGCAAAGATGTAAATTTTGAAAACAAACATCTTTTGATTTCAGATCTATTCACTCAAGTTCAAATGGAACCTTTTGGAACGGCTTAAAATTTATTTCGTTGGTATTTACAGTAAGTGGATGTATCAAAAATAACAATGTTATTTCTGCCTTTGTACATTCTGTAAAACGATTAGTCGTCAAAAAATACTTAGTGTTAATGACACTTCCTCCTTCTAGATGGTTTTTTAAATTGTAAAAATGAATTAAATTTTTATTATTAATATCTTGAATAAACATAGATAATTGACTTTCAAAAGAAAGTAGAATTTCTAAAAGTGAATGTGCAGTATCGTTCCAGCAACTTCTTACTGAAATTGTTAAGACGAGCTATCATATCAGTAGCAAAATAGAATTTTTGTAACCAGTTAGCATGGGTTAATTCCGGGTATTCGAAGTCCTTTGACGACGAAAATGTTTTAATATCAATGCATCCAAAGCAAAACGACGTAAGCGACATTTTGGTCAATATTGGGATTTTTAGGCCACTGGAAAGGTTATCTATCCAATGATTTACTGTGATAAGCAACAAAAAAATGCTTATTTGAGATATTTAGCTTTACATTTGCGCAAGCGCCACTTCTGTCACACAAAGTTGTGCGGAATTGTTCACCACCGGCATAAGCACCGTAATACAATGGAGTAAATGCGCTGTGTTGCTTACATCATTTTACTATGATAAAACGTGCATTTAGTCAAGATATGCGCTTTATATTCTTCGTTTTTGCATGAAACATCATTTTACTTTGTAGTTTTTGTTATAAATAGATAACTATGGCCTAAACAGACTATAAACTTGTGTTGCTTGTGCCAAAACATAACCTTGAAATCTGATTTGGCATAACCGCCATTATCCATTGTATTTTCTATACCCAGTCAGGTCATCGTTTTGGCATGAATATGAAATGTATGTTAATTTTCTTAACACATATAAATAGCTTTAATAATTCTTTATCAATACAATTTAAAATTAGTTCAAAACCTAATATCAATTTATGTTATTTTAGCGTTCCAAAATTGACGCTTATGCCACTACAATGGGTTCAAGAGGCAAAAAAATTTTAAGTCATCTACAAAACGGTAATCAAGAAAATCAGGCACCTCAAGTTGAAGAACACACCTTCGGTAGGGTACTTGATAGCGATGATCTGTTACTAGAGCCTTTGAATAATGGCATTGTATGTTCAAATGTAAATAATGAAGATAATAATGTTGCCACAACCATCAATTCAAGTCACACCACCTGTTTCAACTTGAACGAAAATGAGACTGATTTGCTAGAGGTTCCTCTACCAGAATGCTCAGATCATCTTATTGTAACGTACATTTCTGCCATAATCGAAAATACCCTACCCGAAGGATGTACTAAGCCTGAAAATTCAATCGCCACAACCAGTAGTACAAATAATAATAATAATAATAATAATACTCACAGCTTGAACCCTAATGATCAAAGTTCTATATTATTATCAAATAAAGATTCTGAAAATGTGCTTCGATCCCCTACTAGTAGTGGAAGTTCCGAAGAGAGCGGGAAAATAAATAAGAAAAACAAAAAAGTTCAAAACAAGAAAAAGAAAGCAAGCGGAAAGCAATACGCAAATTATCGTGGTGTAATTCAGGATAAAAATGAATAAAGCAAACTCCCTGTAAAGGAAAATGGTGCAATGATAAATGCAATACTTTTTCAGAACAAGAACGAGACGTATATTTTAAAAATTTCTGCGCATTAGGAGACGACAAAAAACAAAAAATATTTTTAAGCGAATGTATACACACAATTCAGGTTAAACGGCGAAGAACATCAGCTAATGAAACGTATAAGCGTGTATTCACCCATGAATATTATCTTTCCGGAAAAAAAGAAGAAGGAAAAAGTTTGTCAACGGTTCCTGTTACGTACCTTAGCAATTTCTCAAAGATGCCTTAGAACAGTTATAGACAACGAAGTAAGAAAAATGTTTTCAGATGGTATTGATAGAAGGGCCGAGCATCGCCCAAACAATAAAACCTGGCAAACACCAAATCGAAATATTTAAAGAGTTTGAAATCTCTTCCGGCGGTTCCATCACATTATTGTTGCAGTTCATCGTCAGAGAAGTAAGTATTTGCCAGCGGAAATTAAATCGTTGAACAATCTCTACAGAATGTATTTAGTAAAATTTCAGGCTATGCCTAAGCCTGAGAGTCCCCTGAAGAAAACTGTTTTCATGAAATGTGTTACGCTCTTTTAAAATTTGCCGCTCTATATGAATTAATTCCGTAATTTGTTTGCCGCTTCGTAAGAATTAATAGCGTTATTTACGGTTACCGTTTCGCTATGTTGCGCTATGGTTTTCTAAGATTGTGCGTTGTTAACAGTTTTGTTAGTATTTTCCCTTTCAGAAATTAATAATTTGCGATTGTTTTCCGGCTTCTCCCGAAGGTCACACGTGTTAATTTTCCTTCTAGAACAAAAAACATTGGGCTTAAGTAGGTGGTTTTTTGGGAACGCGGGGAGAAACAGTAGGCGACAAGCTTTGAGTGTGAGCGGAGGTTCTTCAACTAACGGGTTTTTTTCGCGGCTTCTGCTATCTTAAGTTTTGACGTACCGAATATTGCCGTGGGCAATTATTTATTTCGACTAAGTCGGATCCAAATACATGTTAGCAGTTCAGCCTGGATATAGGGCACTTACGTGAAGTTGCTTTTTCGATCTAATTCGGATATAAGCGAATCGACCCCGTAAACGTTGTGTTTCGTTATCTCATTGGAGTAAATTGGCGGCTGTGTTGTAACCGCCGAAGCGGCCGTCGCCCTCAACGCCTACCGACCCCCTTTGGAAATCATCTTAATTCCCAGGGGCGTACCAACCAAGTCTTCGCCCCAAACTTCCTTGGAATCGTCCACTCTTTTTCCGGACTTGAAAGCACCTCAGACTGTACCTGCATCGGGAAAGGAAACAGGAATAACCCCAGTATTGTGCCGACGCTCCTAGAATCGTTCAAAGTAAAAATCCAAATTTTGTGTAGTGATAAAGAAACTTTTTTTTTCTCGCGTTACCTTGCAAACTTCAAATTTTGCTTTCATGCAAATAAAAAGAAGACCTTCAGTCGCCATATGTGGTGTTAGTTGTTAATTATAAAACTACCGAATTATATACTGTTTTATTTTTGTGAACTTCAGCGTCCCTGGTGTACGTGCTGTATGAAAGAACGTAAATACCGTTGCACCAGTGGCGGCGAGTTTTTTTCTGAACGTTCGAGAACATTAAAAATATGAAATCCAAACTTATAGCGTTATCACTTGTCATTTTCTTGTATTGTCATGTTAAACCGTTTAATTATATGTGTGTTAAAAGTTTACTGCCTCTTATTGTGCCTTTTGTACTTGTTTGTGTAAGAATATTGCAAGCTTTAAATATATAGGAGGGGGCACAACAAAGGTAAGTATTTTTCGCACCCGTAATGAGGGGCCTTATTTTTTTTCGCCATCGATTTCGCTAGTAAAATTTTAGCCTTTTTGCGTCCTTTTCGCCATTTTTTCCCGCTTATTGGAAGAATTTCCGTGTAAACCCTTTTCTTTGAAAAGTTGTCTACGTTTCCAGTTTGTTTTCGCGAATTTTCCCTTAACTTTGTCATATTTTCCACATTTGAATTTTTTAAGATTCGCAATATTTCTATGGGATTTTTTCTGCATTTCCTAAAGTTTTCCTTGTAATTTCCCGTGTTTAAGTAAACTTGTGTTGAAATATTCTTGTTTGTTAAATTTTCTTGTAGAATTCTTTAAAAATAACGACCCAATTTTGTGAATTTTTCAGATTCTGTTAAAACTTTTTTTAAATTTTCAGATTTTTTAAATTTTAGCGGGTTTTCGTATATTTTTTGGAACTTTGTTGTTTTCGCTAAATTTGTTGTTAATTACGTAATAATTTGGTTAGAATCCAGTGCCGTACCTTTTTTTCTCAATCTTCACGATTTACATTTTTTTCGACATTCTATATCCTCGTTTTGAAAGCGAACCTTCGCATTAGTTTCGTTCATTTTCTGACCTTGAACCCTTAGTTTGTTTGCGAAAACGTTTTGGTAAACTGTGTCCTTGTATTCGTCATCATGGTTTTAAGAATTACTATCGAACGCTTGACCAAAGCGCAATTGGAATATGAATTGAACATCAGGGGCGTACATAGGGATGTTGCCGTGACACAAATACGAAAATTATTACGAAACGTATTAGCAGATGAAGCTGCTGCCAAAGCACCTTCTCGTCCGTTATACCCTTTCGCGTTTAACGAGGATTATGACGCAATAGTGGATATCGAAAATGAATTGACGACTTCGATCACTAATTTTTCGGCTTAACCGGATAACAATACCGCGCAGTTTATCGAAACGCAATTAAGTCATAGCTTAGGCCGCCTTAATAATAGTCTCCCGGGTGTAGAAGATGATTCACACAATAAAAAAACTTTGCTTACTCGAATTACTTTATTGATTTCGCGTTATGAATTAGCAGCTAAGAATTTGAATTTAAATCTTTCGCCATCGCCTAATGTTGATGCTGCTGCAAGTACTTCTGTACCAATTACTACTACCTCGACAACCCCTGTAACGCGAAGTTCCGTTGGATTGCTTACCGCCTCCGCCACTGGCGTAAATTCTACAATTTCGAATATTAAATTTGTACCTGTAGCTAAATGGACCTTACAATGTTCTGGAGATCCACGAGGATTATCGTTAAGCGCTTTCTTAGAAAGAACCGCAGAATTACGGCGTGCACGCAACGTAGACAAAAATCAGCTGTTTAAGCATGCGACTTATTTTCCGGTAAAGCTTTAGTATGGTTCAGAGCGAACGTTTCTCTCGCGACAGATTGGGATGAATTAGTCACGTTACTTAAATCCGAATTTCAACCGGTGGATTATGATGAACGAATATTAGAAGAAATCAAACGACGAACCCAAGGCGCCGAATAGACTATCGGAATGTTTGTAGCAGTCTTGACAAATATGTTTCGTCGCTTGTCAGAAGCAATCCCTGAAGAGAAAAAATGCCCATGATTCTGGGCAACCTTTCACCCTTTTATCAAACTCACTTAGGGTTTAGTTGAAGTCCAAACAATTCAGGATTTGATTACGTATGGTCGCAAAATTGAAGAACGACGTTATGTTGTTGAAAATTACGTTCCGCCTGCCCAGAAGAGGGGAGATTTAGAAGCAGATTTAGCTTATGTTGAGATTTCAAATTCCAGCCCCGAAATTGTTACTACCGCTACCGATACACGAACCCCTGAAGTACGTGAACCAACGTCTGAAAGACGCTCGAGACCTGGAGGACTGAAATGCTGGAATTGTGGTGGATTAAACCACAGGACTAATCAATGCCCGAAACCTCGAACTAGAACCTTTTGTTTAGGGACCGCGGTGGTCGAGTGCGAGAACGCATTGACCACTCGAGGTCACACTGAATTGCGCTTGTTCCGGCGTGGTTTCGAATCCCCGCTGGGGCGACCGCAATTCAGTTAGTTAAGTTTAGGGTGCATGCTGCATGAATGGTTAGTGTGTAAGGGACGCCCGCACCCCCCTGAAGTAATGCGAAAGCGGTTCCGGGGGGGGAACGGTAGTATGAATGTGTGAAAAAAAAAAAAAAAAAAAAGAACCTTTTGTTTTCGTTGCGGTAAACCGGAAGTAACCGTTAATACTTGTTCTCAGTGCAGCACTTCTAAACGCTTTCCGTCGGGAAACGAAACTCGAAGGCGCTGAATGGTCGTGCCGTGTCTTCGCGAATTTTTCGTAATTCGCCCGTTATACGCAAACTTTAATTGATCAGCGAGAATCAAAATTTTTAAAGAACAAGTATATTTTGGATTATGTTTTGGAACACGCTTCGGCGGATGAACGACCTGATGTTACTGTTGAAATTATGGGTTGTGAAATTTTAGCTTGTTGGATTCCGGAGCAAATCGGTGTATCCTTGGTGGGAAAGGTTGGGATTTATTGTCACCTTTAGGTATTCCTTTGAATAATGAGTCTTGTCCAACTTGTTCCGTCGCTAATGGAAAAACCGTTAATAGTATAGGAACCCTTACGTTACCCATACGTTTACGTGATACCTCACCGCACACCTTGATTTTGGGTATCGACTTTTGGAAATCTACTGGCGTGGTGCCAGACATTTTCCGTGGGAAATGGAAGTTTGCGAGACCACATGTTGCCGAAGTATCGACTGCCAAAGATACCTTGTCGTCTGCTAGAGACCTTACGGATACTCAACGTGCCGAACTAAATTCCGTTGTACAGAAACAAACTCCGAAAACGCAAAACCAACTAGGATGTGCTAAGGGGGTAGAACGTAGGATTGTAACATCTTTTCCTCCGATTAAACAAAGATATTATCCTGTATCTCCCATCATGCAACAACATATAGATAATGAATTGGATAAAATGATAGAAATGGGAGTAGTTGAACGATCCAATAGTGCCTGGGCAAGCCCAATTTTCCTGGTCAAGAAGAAAAACTCGACCTATCGTTTTCGTGTAGATTTTCGTAAACTAAATGCCGTAACTGAGAAGGATGCGTACCCCTTGCGTTACATCTCTGCAATTCTCGATCGATTACAGGACGCACGCTTCATTACCCCCTCGACATTAAGTCAGCTTATTGGCAGGTTCCAGTTGAAGAAAATTCTCGACAATATTGTTACGAACCCAACTTCCAAAATTATAAATTAAATTATTATTGCTTCATAACTGTTGTAATGTGATTTCAATTGCATACACAATTTATGTTGCAAGCAATGAGGTCATTTTAACTCAGCAAAATTAAAGCACATGGATTATTAAATCAGGCAATGTGAAATAAGTAATACGCTTGATAAGGGAAATTAAGCAATATTCAGGTCAGAGCTTACGGGTGCAAAAATGAATTCATAAAAAGGCAACTTGAGAGTTGAGGGGGGTACAGTGATAGTAGTGGAGTGTGACAGTCAGACCATAGTTGACAGTTGTCCAGTACGCAATTTAAGAAAAAGAATATTCCACCCCAACAATGGCTCTATACATGTTTATATTCTTGTAAGTAGTTTTAATATATTATTTAGAATAAGTGTAATAGTCTGTATTAGGTAATAAATAAATAAATTAAATCATTTTGTATAAGGGTAGTTGTTTCTCTGGCGATCCCGGCGATAAGGACAAAGGGCTCCTTATCGGTTACGATTTCAAACGTAACGTATGGTGGAGGCGCCGGCTTATCAAAATTAACAGTTTCGGACCAACCTCAAACAAAATGGATATTTTGGTATCAGCCCTGTTAAATGCCAGAAACACTGCCCTTACGATCGTCAAACATTACATAGACATTAGTAACGATAGCGACAATGAGGTTATAATTTTCTGTGAAGATATATTCAAGTACGCACAAAACATGGATTTAACCATATACTTTGAAACAGGAGGTTATAATCTTAGCGAGACAGAGTCAACACTAACCCTAGAGTACATCCAGACAATTTTACACCAAAGGCACCACCTCAACCGCTACTGCGATTTTAGCTTCAACAAAAGCATAGGGAATTATGACTTCATTATCTCATATAATATGGTAGATATAGAAACATTATTAGAATAGGGTTTATATTTATAGTTTTATACAGCATTGGGTAGTTTAACACACTTTAATACAGGGTAGCTTAGGAAACAGCACTGGGTAGTTCAGTACATTTAAACATTTCAGTCGACAGGGTAGTTTAATAAGGGGGATAACTTTAATCAACACATAGGGTGGTAATCATTATTGTTTTAATTATTTCATAATAGGGTAAATTAATAATTAGCATACTTTCTTTAGTGGGTTAGGTAGGATTTCGACACTGTGGTATCAGCAGTTCTTGGAGGCTAGTCACAGCACTGCGAATAATAATAAACTGGGTCAAGATATAATTATAACCGCTTACCGTGCATTTCTAGACTTAAGCTAACAGTTTTATTAGTTCGAAAAGGTAGGTCACCTTTAGTATTAGCATTTGGTATATAATTGCGTCATTTGTGGAGCAAATGTCCTTTAATTGAAAGATTTCATGGCTACATGTTATGGATTTGAGTGGCCCAGCTAGACGTACAAGACAACAGGAAAAGATCAATATTAAAGTACAAGTGAAGCAAAGGCGTTTAAGTGAAAATTTAGAAGATACAAGCACGACAGAAGCAAGTTTCGCTCTACGACATAGAAGTACAGGCATCTACAGCCCACTATTGGATGATTCACAAGAAACAGACGATCCTTTCGCTCGAAGTATCATAATAAATAGGTCACCCTCTCCAAGCAGTAGTAATCGTGACCATACTAGCTTACAGCAAGGTGAACGTGACACCGCAAAAACGTCCTCTACATCAGCCACCACATTAGAACCCACCACGGAGCATACGGACTCCACAATAATCCACACCATCCCAACCGGTCGACCTACAGTAGAAGTCAACGAAATACGCAAGGACATACTGCAGATCAACATGGCAAATATTACCATTTCGACTGCAACCTCCTCAGAGCGTTCGCCATCACTGCCAAAATTTGTGTCCCCAAGTACATTTCATCCAGCTGTGATGGACTTCTGTGTATAAATTTCTACCTATTACAAGTTATTGAACTCTTGCTAATAGCTTGCAGTAATTGCACATGAAGCCAACTCAGCTTTCCTATAGTTGGTGTGTATGCATATAGTTAACCCTTAAAATACTACGCGGGGTCCTTCAGGGACCCCAAGTTCACATTTTTCAAGTTATTTTAGAAAATATTTTTTTCTGCATATTTTCCTTATTGGTACCTGATTTTCCATCCTTGATAAACGATTTTAATCATATTTGGATTTTTTTGCTTGTATATTTTTTATAAAAATGATTATTTTGTGACTGGGGTCCCTAGAAGACCCCGCGTAGTACATTATGTTATAATTTATTAGTAAATTTCTAGGACAGTCCAGAACATTCCACAGTATTCGAGAGCATTCCACAACATACCGGAACATCCCAGATCATTGTGGAACATTCCAGAACGGTCTCGAATGTTGTGGAATGTTCTGGAATGTTCTGGAACATTGTGGAACATTCCAGAACAGTCTCGAATGTTGTGGAATGTTCTGGAACATTGTGGAACATTCCAGAACAGTCTCGAATGTTGTGGAACATACCAGAACAGTCTCGAATGTTGTGGAACATTCCAGAACAGTCTCGAATGTTGTGGAATGCTCTGGAGCATTGTGGAACATTCCAGAACAGCCTCGAATGTTGTGGAATGTTCTGTAACAGTGTGGACCATTCGAAGCCTTTTTTGTATGGGTGGGGCTACCCATTGGTAGGGGTATATAAAGCACCCCGTCGTGGGTGCAAACGTCAGTTTCTTATCAGTGAAGCGCAGTGAGTGAATAACTACTACACAATCTCATATCAACCGTGGTGAACAAAAGTGTTAAGTGGTTTGACCTTCTAAAATGTCAAAACGTGATAAAAAAGTGTTATCTCAAAAAGAACTTGAAGAATTAGCCTGTCAATTTGGCGAAGATAGTGATACTGATGATCTAAATGTTAGTGACGATGAAGATCGCGATCCCAATTTTGTTTTTCAAGACGATAGCTCATCGGAAATGGAAGATAATACTGAACAAGTGCTTGAGGAAGGAGAAAACGAACCTCTTGAATATGAAGATGGGGAAGAACCAATAATGGAAAGAAATGAAGCTGCAGCTATCAACAGTAAACAGTACGTAGCAAAATCGGGACGTATTTGGAACTCTGAACGTCACAGTTCTTCGCGCCGTCCATCGAGGAACATTGTCACAAGCAAACCGGGACCAACAGCGTACACTAACTCAGCCAAAGAAATATTTGAAGTATTCAATCTTTTCGTGACTATAGAAATGAAAAATAACATCTGCAAATACACTAATCAAGAAGCAACTCGCGCATATAAACTATATAATGAAAAAAATCCTGGAAAGCAAAAGTCCTGGAAAAATATAGATATTGTAGAGCTCGATGCATTTATTGGTGTTTTGATTTCTGCAGGAGCACTTCGTTGCAGGAAAGAAAATGTAAAAGAAATGTGGAGCACAGATGAGTCCATTCGTCGCAACATCTTTACAGCGTGTATGTCTCGAGATAGATTTATTATGTTCAGTAAATTCGTAAGATTTGATGACAAAACAACGAGACTAGAGAGAAGGCAAACAGATAAGTTGGCTGCGCTTAGAGACATATTTGAAGACTTTGGGAAGAATTGCCGAGAAGTCTTTGTTCCCTACGAAACGGTAACAGTGGATGAACAACTAGCTGCTTTTCGTGGAAAGTGCCCATTCAAACAATATACGAGTTCTAAGCCTGCTAAGTACGGGATCAAAATTTGGACATCTGCAGACGTAAAGACAACTTATCTTCACAACCTGCAGGTTTACACCGGTAAACAGCCTGGCGGGCGTCCAGAAAAAAACCAAGGATTCCGGGTAGTTACAGATTTAGTTTCACCTCTGTTTGGTACTGGTCGTGGTGTTACTACAGACAATTTCTTTACGTCTGTAGCTTTAGTTGAATTTTTGCTGTCAAAAAATATGACTTTGATTGGGACAGTACGTAAAAATAAACCAGACACTCCAAAGGAACTGAATATCACCACAGGGAGAGCAATTTATTCATCGCAATTTGTGTTTTCTGACAAAGTTACTATGGTGGCCTACACACCAAAAAAGAAAAAATTGGTTCATGTCTTATCCACTCAGCACGAAGACCCATCTGTTTCTGAAGAAGAACATAAAAAACCCAACATGATCCTAGATTATAACGCCACTAAAGGGGCTATTGATAATGCTGACAAAATGATAAGTGAATATACTTGCTCTCGTCGCACCTCCCGCTGGCCTTTTCGTTTGTTTATGAACGTGATTGATTCTGCCGCCTTGAATAGCTTTAACGTATATGTTGCCAAGAACCCTGATTATACAAAATCCTCATCGAGGAAAATGTTCCTCCAATGTTTAGGCAAGCAACTGGCTACACCCAACATGGAACGGCGAATTCCGGACGTAAAGAACAATGCCAATGTATACAGAGCAATGGTTGCGTGTGGAGTAAGCCCTCCAGTACAACCCGAAGAGCCCATCCGAATAAACGTAAAAAAACGGGGAAGATGCCACCTGTGTTCTAGATCACAGGACAAAAAGGTTAACATCAAATGTAATCAATGCAACCAATTTGTCTGTGCAATTCATAGACGCAGCTATTCAAACATAAAGTGCATAACCCATTTCCATGAAGACGTTTAATTTTTTTTGTTCATCATACTGTAACTCGTGTTATTTTCTGTTTCTTTGTATTCCTTAAATATATATTACATACTAAATAATATTGTTTTTACTTATTTCACCCATACTACCTAAAATCAGCGAAGTAGATATAAAAAAAGCCTGGGGTCCTTCAGAGACCCCGCGTAGTACTTTACGTTGGTAAAAATAGCGTAGTACTTTAAGGGTTAAGTCATTGCACTATTAGGTTAAATAGCAAGTAAGGTAATTTTATAAAAGATATGTATGTGCAAAAATGAGGGAATTCAATTGCGAGCGTTCCTGTAAGGAACACCTATTACGAATAACCAATAAACACTTATGTTTACCGATGTGTGTTTAATTTGGTTACTACATGGCGACCCTGCTAGTCCAGCCAGTCCTGCTAGTTCGTGTTAATAGTGAAATATGTTAACAAATAAGTGAAAAACCAATATATCAACATGGGAAAATACGCAGAGAAATTGCCAACCTTAACTAAACAGTTTGGAACGGAAATCGGAGACTGGTTGTACCACACCGGAACCAGCAACGAGGGAACGTTCTGGTGTCGTAAATCGGCTAGAGCGCACCGATGGACAAAATCGTAGCGTGGAAGTCATCACCAGAACTGGAGTCGTCCCGTTGTCAGTCCAGCGTCAATGGCGGCATATTTTAACGTAATTACATAAGTACATTTAAATTTTAGTTATTTCTCCGTATGTCTAATGAAAGCTGATTTTGCTGAATTATTAAGGGTAGTTAAGTTATTTCAAACTAATATTAGGAAAGAAAGTAAAGAACGCCGAGAATCTTTTGAAAGGGTAAATAAGTTATTAGGTGAGTTAGATACATTTGAACATAGATATAAGCAACTTAAAATAAAATTTAAGAGTAGTGTTGTAGAAACTGAAGAAATTAATACAATTAAAGAATACAGCTTAAAAATAGTACAAGTATTAAAATCTTGTAGAGAAAGTCTTTTGCAAAGGTTAGATGAAATAAATGAACGTGTTAGAGAAGAATCTGAAAATCAGGTTAGGTTAGAAGAGACAAATGAAACTACAGAACTACCTACATCTGAAGGTTTGAGGTCAGAAATCAATACAGAAAGTAGGAGTTTGAGGCCAGAAATCAATACAGAAAGTAGGAGTTTGAGGCCAGAAATCAATACAGAAAGTAGGAGTTTGAGGTCAGAAATCAATACAGAAAGTAGGAGTTTGAGGTCAGAAATCAATACAGAAAGTAGGAATTTGAATATCACTACAGTAAATATGGGCGAAAAATTCGATTTGAAAACGGCTGCTTCATTGTTACCGTACATGGATGGTAGTGAAGATGTCACTAAGCAACTGCTTGATGGTATCGAGCTGTACAATGAAATGTTGGATAATAATGGAAAAGCCATGCTTGTGAAATATGTATTAAAAGTAAAGTTAACTTCTAATGGTAAATTACGCCTCGAGAGCACTTATAATTCAGTTGAGGATTTACTTAAAGATATGAAAAGTCACTTACTTACTAAAAAATCTGCGGCAGCTTTAGCCACCCAATTGTTTAGCAAAAACACATGGATAAACATTCAATCAAACCGTATACAGATATTATTTATGATAAAAAATCACAAATAATACATTTTAACCAGAATTACCGAACAACATATGACTTAGGTACGATGTTGGGAAATCTGGAGAAACTGTGCACTAAAAATAAAGTTAAAGAATTGTTTATACTGAAAAATAATGCTAGCATATCATTTTTAAATGATTTAAAAGAAGTTAAACATTGTATACGTAAAACTAATTTAAAAATATCCATTATAAAAGATTTGCAATGTATTGAAAATAAACAAATGCGACAACTTATATTAAACGATTACCACACTTTACCTACGGGAGGTCATGCAGGTATAAGTAGAATGAATAAGAATATTCGAAAAAATTATTTTTGGCCTGGCATGAGAACAGACGTTGAGGATTTTGTCAAAAGATGTACCGATTGTCAAAAATGCAAATATTCAATTCCAAACAGGGAAAAATTGACAATAACAACAACGGCTTCTTCAGCATTTGAAAAAATTGTTCTTGATTTGGTAGGTCCTCTTCCAGTAGATGTCAATGATAATAAGTATATCCTTACAATACAATGTGATCTCACAAAATTTGTGGAGTGTTACCCACTTAAAGATAAAGAATCTGAAAGTGTATTAAGGTCATTTGTGGATAATTTTATTCTAAGATATGGGATTCCTAAAGAAATTCTGACAGATCAGCGAATGGAATTTATGTCAAGTATTTTTAAACATTGCTGTAAATTGCTTAACATTAATCATCTAAATTCTACAGCTTATCACCATGAAACAAACATTAGGGTCATTAGAAAACTCGCATAAACATTAGGGTCATTAGAAAACTGCGCATGCAAGTTGCAAAAGGCTCTAACAATTGGAGTTCATGGATACCGTATTGGTGTTTTTCATACAATAATACTTTACATACTTCTACAAAATATTCTCCATATGAACTGGTTTTTGGTAAACCTTGTATAATTCCATCTAATATTTCTACAAATGTTGAGCCACTCTGTAATTTTGAAGACTACTTAAATGAATTAAAGTATAGATTACAGACGGCTTGGAGTGATGCTAAAAACAATTTAATTGAAACAAAAATTAAAAGAAAAGAGACTTTTGATAAACGTTCTAAAACATGTCAATATAAAGTAGGCGATAATGTATTATTAGAAAATGAAAATAAAAATAGTAAATTAGATGAATTATTTAAGGGTCCTTCTTTTAGTGTTAGTCAGGTTAAGGATAACAACGTTGTTTTAGATATTAATAATAAATTAGTGGAAGTACATAAAAATAGAGTCAAACATTTTGTTAATAATAAATAAGTAAATTTTAATGTTTTTATTTAGTATTGCAGCAGATGAAAAAAAATTCTTTTATCAAATATTTTTTTTCTTTTTCTGGCGGGGAAGGTGTGATGGACTTCTGTGTATAAATTCGTACCTATTAGAAGTTATTGAACTCTTGCTAATAGCTTGCAGTAATTGCACATGAAGCCAACTCAGCTTTCCTATAGTTGGTGTGTATGCATATTGTTAAGTCACTGCACTATTAGGTTATCTTGTACTTAGGGATTACTTTCGGCCTTCCACGAGGACTTACAATCAGCTGGATTTGGAAGGTGGCGCCCACTTATTTTGACTCGCCCTGTACACAACTAAAGATTTTCTCCCATAAGCGATTTTCACGAACTCCCGCTAGTCCTCTGAGCTAAGCTGTAGGCCTTTTTCCATCTATCTGGTTACGGGTCGTCGAAAAAGCTCGATTGGCCCGTAGCAAATTATTTAAAAACATGTACAATATGGGCATACACGTCCCGCGGAAAGATAAATGTATAAAATGCGACTTTTATAAAAATGTCAAGACCGAAGAAAAAACTGACGAAATTACTGCACGCTATGACCAACACATTTCGGAGAAAGACAAGGTTAAGGCTGTATTCTTAAACAAACAAAAGGAAGCCGAGACAAATGCTGAAATAACAATAGCCAGTTTCGACTTGCAAAAAGTTTTGGCAACGCCTCATGCAGATAACATGTTAACAGGTTTTTACAGAAAATACGCCGTTTACAACTTTACAATTTATGAAACGTTTATAACAAATGGCATCTGTTATCTATGGCAAGAAAAAGATGGTAAACGAGGTTCGAATGAAATTTGTAGTAATTTATTGAGCTATCTAAAAGATGTTGATCAGATTGTTAATACTAAGCGGGTCGAGTTTTTCTGTGACAATTGTGGTGGGCAGAACAAAAACAAGTCGGTACTCCTTACGGGTTATTTTCTAAAAACATCAAAAAATATACGTGATGTTACGATTACTTATTTGCTCACAGGACACACATACATGCCCGTCGATTCGATTCAGGCTGTTATTGAAAAATCGATGAAAGGAAAATCCAGAACGGCCCCGTCAGAACGGCCCCGTCAGAATGGCCCACTATTCTAATACGAGAACAAAACCAAAACCATATATTGTAAATACGTTGAACTACTTTTTTGATTTTAAAGATATTACAAAACTGATGAGACTTAAGACTGAAAGTAATACTTTAAGACTGAAAGATTTAAAAATAGTAAGATTAATTCAAAACAGTTCAGTATTCTTTTATAGATATGGATATGAAGAAGAGAAAGAGTGTATGCTTTTAGTCAGGGATGAAGAATTCGGTATCAAAAATGCGTATAAATCGAGTTTGCCAATAACTAGACAAAAATATAATAATTTAAAAACAATGTGCGAAAATAATACCAAACCTCCTAGGTACCACCACGAGTACCTAACTCTTAAACATAGTGCTAATGTTCCCGACTTATTGATGAAACTGACATCGAAGATACTCAGGAATGAAACTATTCAAACTTATTTAGAATCCATATAATTAGCATTGTTAGTATTGAATTTGTTTGCCAAAGATTTCAAAACAAATGTTTGATTTTGTTGTTGAGAATTATTTTTATTTTGTTTTATAGAATGGTTGTTCCAATTGTTGTAAACACCTACTTAAGGATTAAATAGGTTTTTTCCCAACGTTTCTTTCATTGAATATTTTCATAATAATGACGCAAGCAACAAAATGTGTGTGAAAAATGTAAATCTAAAATGGCGTAAGTGGGCATAACACCGATATTACTGAATTTCATTTGAAGTGTTCAGACTTAAGCGACATACGAAATTTGGCATAACCGCCACTTATTAAAGTTAAATGGCATAAGCACCATTATTGTTACCAAAATCATTTCAATTCTATTCAGGATTACAAAATCAACTTCTTGCACCTTTTAAGACGTACCGGGGATATCGTTTATAACGACATATCGGTTTTTGCGACGAAATTTCAAATTCCCGACAAGAAACAAAACTTTTTATACGTGAGACTAATCGCTTATAACGACATCGTATATTACGACGAAACTAATATAACGACGAAAAATTGCTTGAAATTTGGGTCAAATTATCTTTTATAACGACGGATCGCGTCGCGTAGGTAACGCGAAAACGCCGGGGAAGTACCGAATTGGCTACACTGTAAAAAATAGGTGGAATTTGACCAGTGTAAAGAGACCTAAACTTGTAACTTTACCTGCAAAAACGGGGGCATTTTGTCCAAGTTTTGGTGTAAATAATAAATTTACCCAATATGTGGAATAATTTTACAATTTTTGGGAAAATTTTCCACTAAACCGCCAGTGATACACTAAATTGATGTAAAAATTCCCAAATTATGAAGTAAATTTGCAATTTATTGAGTTCATATCACACGACTTGTAACGGCATGTAATTTTTAAACTATATTTACCCAACTAGATGTAATGTTTCCCCCATCTTAAAGTAGTTTACACTGCAAAAGAATCGTACAGTTTTACAAGTGTAACATTTTGAGCAAACCCAAGACCAATTTTCACATTTTGATACAAAAAACTTTACATTCCAAGTAATTTTATTACAAATTAGGTATAAGCATTTATGTGATTTTAGAGCCCACAAGGTAATTTTCGAATTGTTATATACCGTCCATAATTTAAAATTTATTAACATGTTACTTCAAGATACCGTCATTTCATTGCAATTGTAGTATTATGATTTTATTTGACTGGATTATGATCAAACTGACGAAACGGCGCCGATTTTGAATTTATCGTAATTGATCGGCTTTAATTCGCGAATGTTCTTGGAGGTGCTTTCGCGCGGAAGTATTTCCCCCCAAACACTTTGACACAGATGCCACGTATTACTAATATAGACAATCCATGCAATATCGAGTTTTTTTGTAAAAAGTGTTCAGCTTCTTTCGGAGTGTTTGTGTTTTGTGAATGAGAACCCTATTCTTGCCATTTTGTAAGGAAAGTGCGAGAGGATAATTGTAAGGTAAGAAACGTTTTTGTCTTTACATAATTTTCTAAAATTGCTGGTGCTTGTTCAAATAAATTGGTGCTACGTAGACATCACGATCACGAATGCCCACGTCCAAAGCACGAAGTGTGTGTATGAATAGAGAAAAATATTTATGGATAAAGTTCAATAAAATTGTTATTAATGTGAATTTAACCAACAAAATAATATACAACATAAAAAAATTCAATTATCTGTTAACCAAAACCGTCGAGTCGCAGGTCTTCTGTACGTAGAACAGAAGCGGTTCGGGGGAAGTACCGGTACCTTAGCTGCAGACAAAACATTTGGTTGGGCATAATGCTGAGTTGTCAGAAAAATTATCAAGTATTGGCTATTTTAGGAACATTATTTACACTTTCATCATGCGAATTAGGATTTTTTATTTTATTGGTGGATTAATACGTAGCATTATTAATTCTAAAATACCTATACATGAATATGATTTCCTGGGCCCCTTTCGTTGGAATAACCTTATTAATGAAATACAAATTGAAGTTCTGCGTCTAACGTTAACATTTTTTTAGATCAAAAACCAGAGATAATGACATACACCTGCAAGATTTGTAGAAATAAATTCACGTTGAAGCAGTATAATTCTCATCAGTATTATCATCGTAATTTAATTAGTGCCAGATTTTACTGCCAATATGTTGGTTGTTACTATGAATTCGCCAAATACAAAAGTTTTAAGATGCATTTATATAGAAGCCATGCCAGTAAGATTAAAAAA
>JABXWE010031004.1:0-15910 GCA_014611495.1 Limonius californicus
TTTACCCTTAGATATTGTACGAAGACTGTGGGTTCAAAATGACGGCGCTCCTCCACATTACAGCGGTCAAGTTCAGCACTACTTTAACAACCTTTTTCCTAATCGGTGGATAGGTAGAGGGGGTCCAGTTAATTGGCCAGCTAGATCACCTGATCTCACGAAATTGGACTTTTATTTATGGGGTTTTGTCTGAGATCAAGTATATCAAATTCCACCTACCACAAGAGACGATATGAGGAAAAGAATACGGAATGTTTTTCGAAGTATCCTGCCTCATACACTAAGAAGTGTCGGGAATTCATTCAGAGAAAGAATCCAGTAGAGCATTGAACAAAACGGGGGACATTTTGAACATCTCTTATGAAGTTTTATATTGTGTTATCGTTTTTGTGTTCTACGTTTATTGTTATGTGTTCTACGTTTATTGATATGTTAATTCTTTGAAACAATGTCGCTTCCCAAAAAGCAGTTTCTATCACTTTCACCTAGGGTGTATACCATTTTTTATTTATTTATTATTTTTACTATTTCCTCAGGAAAGTTCATTCTTCCTACCACTAATTAACTTTGTGGCAACCAAACATTGACATTAATTACTTTGACACGCTTTGACGTTTGGCATGAATTCGTTTCCGTCCCACCGCGGTTGTTTCCATGCAGGTAACTTGATTATTGTAGTGCGTAGCACCAAAATTTAAAAAAATGTCCATACCTCAAAAACGGGTGATTTTAGGCGTATGACATGTTTTACAAAAGTTGTAGAGAAAAATAAAATACACGCCCCTATGAACTTTTTTATTGGTGGTTTCATTTGAAAAAAATGAGTTTTGGCTCTTTTAAAGTGTCTTGAGTTTGTGGCTTTCTAAACTACGCCCTGTATAAGATAATCGAATTCTGCAAAAGGCAAGAGTTAAAACATGGCCTATTCTGCGCCTATGCAAAAGCCCATTTTTAAACCTCGAAAGATTGATTCATACTGAGCTTTCAAAATTTTGTCTGCCACCGCTGATTTTTTCGAAAAATACTTTTTATTTAATTGTTCCACCAACGAATTCCAAAAGTATTACACCATTGTATAGGCCACTAAAGATGCTTCAAAATACAGAAGAAAAAAATGGGTATTTATATTTAAAAAAATTGTGATGCATCATGTACCTCCAAAATGGATAACCCTGTATAATCGAAACTAATTTTAAAATTTGCACTTCCATCATTTAAATCACCTAAACCTTGAATCGCAGCCGTAGCTTTAACATGTCAGAAGTTATGGAAGAATTACGCAGGGTGGGGCAAAATCTGATTTTTATTAAAAAAATCAAAAACCATTGATTTTTTTAAAAAAATCACGATTTATTTGATTTTTTTGATTTTTTAAATTTGAATATAAAATTTGAACATTTTGATTCTTTGAAATTATTGTTAATTATTTTAATGTATAAGTCTAAAAATTATAATACAATTTGCGGCTCAAAAACTTGTGACAACGCATTTGTCGCGCTTCTTGCAAGAAAATTCTTGTCGCGATTTGTTTTCCTTCTGTCCTATACACTCACTATACAGTGCCGAGTGAGGCACGAACACGAACGCGTTTGTTGCGCTTTTTGCAAGAATATTCCTGTCGAGGCTTGTTTTCCTCCTCAACCTATAAATTGACGTTGCCCAACAATTTCACGCATTTCGCTAGTTAGGTTAGTTAAGTGAAGTGAAAACATATAAATAAAGTAAAATGAGTGGAAGAAAAGAGGACCCAATATGGCAGTTCTATATTAAGACAACAAATCCAAATAAATTGGGGTGTAGGGCTATTTGTAGAAAGTGCATGAAAGATATTCAAGGGTTAGTCCAAAGACTTAAAGCACACCACGATGTTTGTAATTATCAACAGAGGAATACAGGTAATTAAATTAATATTAATTATATGCACATTTTTTTAATTTACTGTGCAAGGACTTTCAAGTTAAAGACGTTAAAGAACATGTGGTCCAAATTGTTAAGTATTTTCGAAATAACCATTTGGCTAGAGCTAAATTCAGTCAAGCAGGAGGCAGCGCTTTAGTCCTTCCAAGCGATGTGCGATGGAATAGCCTTGGCGACTGCTTAGAGATGTATGTCACTCAGTGGGACATCATATTAAAAATCTGCGAAGAAAATAAAAAGGAGATTGATTCCACTATTTACCGAAAAGTTTCAAATATTGCGATTAAACATGCAGCGCAAGATTATTTAAACATTTTAAAACCTATATCAGTTGCTCTTGATACTGTGCAGAGGAAAAATGCTACTATCGCAGATGCTGTAGAGCAGTGGAAACATGTACAATATATCTTTGATGAATCTGTGGAATTACCATTACAAAAAACACAACAATTTAATAATCGATATAAACAAGCACTAACGCCATATCATTTTATAGCATATATGTTGAATCCACAAAAAACAAAATACCAGTTAACACCAGAAGAAAAGAATATAGCTTTAGAAACAATTAACGAGTTATATGAAAACACTGGACTGTTACCTTTAGTAATAAAGTTAAATGCCCGCAGTGCTCCATTTAAGCAAGTTATGTTTTCGGACGAAGTAATAAAAAATGTAAACGGACTACAATGGTGGTTATCACAAAAAGATGAGCCGGAAATCTTGAAACAGTTGCCAATAATACAACAGTTCCTGTGTGCAACTGCTTCTTCAGCTTCAGTAGAACGCGTATTTAGCTCTTTTGGTCTTGTACACTCGGATATTAGAAACAGATTAGGCATAGAAAAAGGAGGAAAACTCGTGTTTTTGTTTAAATTGTATAACGAAAATGAATAGACTGAAAATATACAGTAATAAAATTTAGGTGTTACGTTTAGTTTAAGAATTTGGAATTATGTACTTCTTTTTTCTTGTTTTTGCTAAAAGCAAATTCTTCTTTTGATCTTTGAGAAAACTTTTATATTATGTTGTTATCTGGTTCTGAATAAAAAAGAAAAAAATTGATTTAAATCATGATTTTAATTTTAAAAATCAAGCGATTTAAATCATGATTTTAATCGTGATTTTAATCACTTGATTTTAATCAGCCCAACCCTGGAATTACGCCCTATTGACTGACTCACCCTGTATATCAAAATTTTGTAGATATTTTTATTGGCCCGCCATATCCCATTTTTTGGGCAAGGGCTTCTCCCATATTGAGGGGAGGTTGTTGTGTATTATATATAAAAAAATTACTCCTACTTTATACATGATCTAGTAAGACAAGTAAAAGGCAAGCAGATTGTTTTTCATAGAATACATCTGGTTTAAACACTCTGTTTTTATATTATAAAAACTAAGCTTGAAGGATATGGGGAAGGCAAGAAAATAGTGTTTTTATGCCTCTATCTAGAGTCTATTAACAATCTCATTTTTATTGATACGCATTGGGCCTATACAGTTCGAAATTGTTGATATTTACTATGAATGTAGTTTTCCTTCAAAAATCAGATATTTTTATTAAGTGAAATTTTTAAAGATAATAAAAAATAGGAGCATTATCCTATGTGTATTGTACCCATGTATTATTTTAGTTACCTAATCCTAGGGGGCACTGAGGCTGGTTACTACCTCTGCTAGCCTCATTCGTTTTTTGTTTTTATTTTGTTATTTTGTTTATTATTTAGGAGCAAAGCCTTTCTGTCTAAAGAAGTGTCTCTAATTTCAACATTGCTATGAACTAATACACTGATCACATCTAATTTTACAAAACTTTGGTAGTAAATATTTCAAGCGACTTTCCAACTGATAGTGATTTTATAAACTACATTATAAAACATAGTTAAGCTCTATGGCAGTCACACAGAATAATGTCAATAAACAACTAAAGGTATTTCATCCAATTTTTTAATTACTACATTCCGATAGTAAATCCTTTTTTATATTTCTTTTTAATAAATTTTCTCAAATGATTATGTGTGACTGGCATATTTTATAATTATAGTATAGTAAAAATAAATTTTTACACATTTAAGATAGATCTTATAAATAATGTATTGGTATGTACAGATTACAAGTAACTTCTTGCTAATATTCTGTCATTTTTAATACTACAAATGGGGTCAGTATCGAAGCAGTAGGTGCACAGGCACTCTCTTTCAGTTGTTTTATAATACACATTATGTTTTATTTGCTTATTAGCAATACTCAAGCTTAAGCTAAATTATTGTCATGTTTGGCATGTACTTATGCAATTTGTTTTTTTTTTGTATTACGCAGCAATTTTTTTCTTTTATAATTATAATTTGGTTTGTTTCATTTTTGTGTGATATAGTAGTATCATCGCTTCGATATGTTCCTAGACCAGGATATGGATTAAAGTCAGCCACCTTGCCTGCAGGAAATGGTTACGTAAGTAAATGCATATCTACTGTAATTTTGAGGTTATAGTAATATTCACACAAGTAGTTGAACGGTATACTGAAGCAATATTTATAAAGGAGTATGAACAATTTTCATTCAGTTTACTGGTTTCAAAGGCAGGTAAAAGAATTTACATGGTAGATGATACAATGCATTGAAACAAAATAAATTACTATAGCCTCAAACATGAAATATTGAAACACACACATACACTTCACATGTAGGGCTGTAGGCATTAGGGCTTTTATACTGCCGTTTTGTAACTTCACCATGCATTTGTTACGCAGTTGTAAGTGCTCTACGACACGTTCCTAAACCGGGCTATGGTTTGGCCCCTCGATCTCATACCTTCAGTTCTTCTGCCGGTAGTTACCCTCATATTCCTGTAAGTGGCAGATAGTGATGGGCTTTTATATTTCAAGAAGTTTTATTTTTATATATTTACTATTTTTATTATTTCATGCTGCTATACATTTTATTTGCATACAAGTACATAGAGGTCCCATTTTACCATTTACAAAGGTTAGAGAGTGATTTGGAGAACAAAAACAACAAAAATTAACCTAAACGTTAGTATCGGATTTAAATGTTTGGTAATTAAAATTTTGTAATACTGTATTGACTGTGCATTCAGTTTAAGGTTACTTATTTTTTGCAAATATGTTCACTGACTGGAGGATTTATATTAACCATAGTCTTTTTATTTATTGTTTTTCAAATGTTTAATAAAACTAATTCAAGATTCGCTTGTGGTGTATCCAAGAAATAATTAATCGAAAAATTTATAAAATATGCCTTATTTGCAGGCTCATTTTACAGATTTAAGTCTTACATGGTGATCAAATAATGGTGCATAAGCTTTGCAGTGGACACAGACAAAACAATCTTTTGAAGTTAATTCGTCAAATAATTGAAAAATCAAGAAACCTGAAATCTGGCAATACTAATTATTGTACTTCAAAATTTTAAATATTAATAGTGATATCTATAAAATTAGCTGTTAATCAATCACATGATTCTCTATTTAGCAATATATCATATCAAAGTTATGCAAATTAAAGACAATAAAAAAGATATTTAATACACCCTGTGTAAAACAATAAAATAAAAATGCCAATATAAATTTTCTAGATTCAGATACTGAGCTTGAAATTTGAGATAGTGCATAGTGGATTGTTTCATTTTTCAAAATTAGTACAATGAATTAGTGACTACATTTCTTAATTTTTCCCCGAGATGCCACTAAACTCTATTTGTTGAGCATTGAGCTAGAACGTAAACAAACGCTTGACAGGTGCGTTGATTTATCGGATGTGTATTTACATAATATTCCTTGCGTTTCTAAATTAACGTTCGCGCCGTCGGAATTCTTTTTTAGAAGAATTGGTGGTCCTGAAAAGAACAATTTTTTTAAGTAAAGGTGTTTTATGGACTTGGAGACATCTGCATTACAAATATTGACGTAAAAACAATCCGCTGTTAAGTAGTCCAATGCGTGGTTGACAAATAGGTGCATCATATTAAATCCTGCAATCCATTCATTCTTCTTCTTCTTCTTGTAGACCTTCTCCGTTTTCAGAGGTTGGTTATCACTTGGTTAAACATCTCTTGATCTTCAGTTACTCGAAACAGTTGTAAAGCCGTCATTCCTTTCCAATTTTGTATGTTGCGGAGCCAAGATAATTCATTAATTAGTCAGATACAAATAAATACATAACAGTAAAAGCAGTAAAGGAATAATAAACTCTTAATTATTAACAAGTAATATAATATAGTAATAATTATCTGCTGTGTTTAACTAATGGCAAACTATTTACCGTTTAGTCAGAAGTAATTTTCCTTTAACGTCTTTTAATGGCATTCTTGTCATAATAAGACTATTATTTACGTAATGTGAAATATTTAGAAATAGACATTTGCATACCTAATATTATTTTCTAACTCCGGGAGATTTTGGAGAAGACAAAGTTTTAGTATCCCAAAACTCCTTTAAAATTCTTTTTACTGTTGCAACACTAACACCCACTGTTTTAGCAACAAATTGTACAATGTCAGTCAGTAAAATCTCAGGATTTTCTTCTAACGTCGAATTATACAATTTTACTATTAATTGTTTTTCATTTAAAGTAGTAGGATGTCCCCTACGATTAACCGTTTTTGGAACAACTTGCCTCATTTTAGGAAAATAAGCACCAGGCACTATACAAACGTTCCGAAAACCGATAAGCACTTCTCAAAAAGCACACAAACTTAACCCGGTAATTACGAGTGCAAAGTAAAGGTTTTGAGCATCAATTACTCCTTAAGTAATGAGGCATTAGCGTTATCTAACGTAGACCAATCACAGCGCGCGCTAGGATGAGTCAAACACGTGCGTTTGTTGACGTTCTAGCTCAATGCTCAACAAATAGAGTTTAGTATATTTATTCAAATAAAGTAAGTAAAAACACTACCTGAAATTAAATACGCCTAATAGATGTTCGAAATTATTGAGAAAAGCCTGATCGGAAGATTCTTTCTTAAAAAAAATCTGTGATCTATACTGGAAGACATCTGAATTCATATTTATATAATTTTCATATTCTTTATTGCTGTGATCCCCCCAAATACTCCCTACGTTTTGTAAAATGTAAAACATAACTAACTATTTGTTGTAGTGACTTCCCCGGTTACTACAGAAAGATTTGTGGATTACCAAATAGTATATGATATCAACACAATATTTTGCAATCTACTTTCCTATCGGTTTAGTTTTGATAAAAAACATAGTAAAATAACCATTTATATATATGCTGGGTTATCATTTGCAAGTTTCAGTTAATAATAAAGTAAATAAATTAGTTTTATATTATTTTTACTCTTATATTTTTTCCTGTTTAAATAGTTGTGTTGGATGGTAACTTTGTTCTAAACTGTGGGCTTGGAATGGATTACTCCTAAATATATAAATATTTCAATATATCCTAGAACGTATAGATGCTGTAAGGAACAAGATTCTGGAACCAATATTACGTTCGTTCTTGCATAACCCACTATAACTAGAGACTACATTTAACCTGTGTGTGTGTGTCAGAATACCCATACAAAAAACGTATTTTACAAAAGGATCAACTACACTGCAACAACTCGAACATTCCCATAATACAATACTATTTTATATAATTGCTATCGTGGATAAAAAAAAATATTTTTAGGTATCCCCACCCGCAACTTCAAAGTGTACTCAGGTATACTTCCTTAATCTTCCCTTTCTGTACAATTGCATTTGATCGTTCTAGTTCAGCTAACATTGCTTTTATTTTGATATATCTCTTGGGTTCTATGCCTAAAGTTAAATTAAAAAATGTTGAGTTGATATTTAAAAACTGTGGTAACTCATACTTCTTTATGTAAATCCAGGAAGAGCGCCCGCACCTTTTTAAATCGATTAACTTTTTGTTTAACTACCTGGCAACATTGTTTGGTAAAAGATTTTTATTTAAGATTGGCTTCTCTTTTCGCCTTCTAAACATTTTTCATTTGTTTTACTTTTTTTGTATGTTAACAGTATTTAATTCACAGGGGGATTATTCATTTAGCGGAATCGGAGTAAAAACTCATAGTACAGATTTTAGCAGCGGAAAATCAGACAGTAAGTATTGCAATGCAAAGTCACATAGTTTACGTAAAAATGTGTATTGCTGCAGATTATTAAGTAATAATTTGTTGTAATAAATATAAGCTCGCAACATTCTTATATTTTTTAAAAACTGTATTATACTGTTTTTTTTAATCTATTTTTACCCCATGCAGCTTTTTCTAGCAATTTTTTCCAGTTTTAGCTTGCTTTTGCATGTAAACCAGACATTCTCAGACCTTAAAATTTTTTACAAAATTTAAAACTAGTCGGATAATCATTGGGAAATATTTGGGCATTTCTCAAACCGTAATAATTAGCTATTTAAATATTTTGAATATTTCCTGGACATCATTTTATGTAAAATAATATGCTTTTTCTGCAGTTTCCACTGGATCCATCACGGATGTTGAAAGGCGTGCACTGGTATGTAAATAAATGCTTTCTAACCCAGAGTTTACAGTGAACATAGTTTAGCTTAGCATTAACAAGCTTTTGAAACATGTTGCGTCAGCGAAGAAGATAAGATACGTTTTATATTCGTGGCACTAACCTATGTTGCACCCCCAACACGTTTAGTTAGCCTAAGTGAATAAGTTTATCAGTTTATTGTCTGCTAGTAAAACTACTAGATAAAAATTTGTAAAACTATTTCTTGCGATTGTAGAGAATACGTATTAGTTGCAATTTGAAGGTAAAGTTGTTTTGTGTTATGTAGAACTCAGAGATGCCAGTATCTTCGACGTACACAGGGGGCCTAGGAGCCTACCGGGGAGGGTACGTGTCACAAGTACGACGATCCCTGCCCAACATGGCCCATACCATGTTGATCAACGAGCCGGCCAAAATATATCCCTACCATCTGCTCCTCATCACTAATTATCGCTTGCCTGCCGATGTTGATAGATGTAACCTAGAGGTAAGGAAATATTTATGCCCTTTTTTGATGCAGTCTCTTGTGTCCAAGCCATTGTTGTACTAACTTGATAGGTTGTCCGAAACTGCATTCTCCTGGCAAATATCATTCTTGTATTAAAATTAACCCCCTGTAAACTTTATATACAATGCGGTCGTAAAATGTCCTCCCTATCCTATTAACTTCTGAACGACTTGATATTTCTTCACAAAATTTTGTATGCTTTAATGGGAGGCTAAATACTACTTTTTTGTACTTATTTAAATTTTATAACTTTAAAAATAAGGGCTAGGCGCCATTTTGAAATATTTTTTTAAATAGCAATGGGGGTCGAGTGACACCGCATTCGAAAGGTCTCTTTGAGTAGAGTATAATCCTAAATTTTGGAAAAATATTATAAATTCAAAAACAAATGAGAGACTTCCAAATTATCAGTTTCCGATATTAAGCAAAAAGCTAAAAAGATGTAGGAGGCGAAACAACAGAAGTCAAACAATTGAAATAATTAGTCTTTAAAACGGCATAAGTTCCATCCATACAAAATGAATATTTTACACCAGTTGATTGAAGATGATCCAGATAGACGCATTGAATTTTGTGAGGTCATGACCCAAACCATTGCAAGAAACTCATCCTATCTTTGCAATATCTGTTTTAGTGACGAATGCACATTTTTTTAAATGTCTGTGTTAACAGACAAAATGTAAGATATTGGTGCGATGTAAATCCCCATATTTGACATGGATATCATATTCCAGCAAGATGGCGCTCCTCCGCATTTTATTAACAGACAAGTTCGTAAATATCTCGATGCAACGTATCCTCGACGATGGAATGGTCGTCGTGGTCCAACAGAATGGCCTCCGCGATCCTCTGACCTGATTCCTTTGGACTTTTTTGTGCAAATATCGGAGTTGAAACTTTCTAGAAAGTATGGGAAGAGATATTATAGGTTTTTCTTCTGCCAAGAAGTCAAGGAGCACACTTTGACATTTATTAAAATATTATTACTATTCAGTTTTTGTTGTATAAAATAAGTTTTGTTGTGTTTTAGAATCTTCTACTTCTTCTTCATTCTTCAATGATGAACATTTCGAAAGCATATCTTTTTTGCTTTAATTCTTAGTTTTTTCCATCAACTTGTTATTTTCAATCATCTGTCCTTTTTTTCTGGATGAATATTTTTTTATTATGAAACTCGACGGTTATGCCATTTAAAAAAATAGTTCAAGATGGCGCCTAGCCGCCATTTTGAAAGTTATAACATTTAAATATGGGCGAAAAAGTAGTATTTAGCCTCCCATTAAAGCACACAAAATTTTGTCAGGGAAAAATCAAGTCGTTCGAAAGTTAGTAGGGGGAGGACTTTTTTACGACCGCACTGTATTTATAACATAAAAGGGAAATCTATACAAGATAGTGTTTGTTTTTTAAATTGAAGGTAACCAGCATAAATATTTTTACTTTTTTTCGTGTATTCTTAAATATTACTGTTATATAAGAAATTTTAAAATAAATAATGAAGATAGGTAAGTCATCATAAAATATTTCTAATATTTCACTCGCTAAGCATTCTAAGATAGATTTCCCATGGAAACAACTTTCTAGAATTTTAATCAGGAATCCTTCAACATAAGTTTGTTAACAACAACTTTTTAGATTTTCACTCGGTAAGTCTTCAAAATAGCTTTGCCAATTGAAACAACTTTCTAAAATTTCATTCAGCAAGTCTTTTTAACAGCTTGGCCATGGGAATAGATGTTTAGAATTTCAGTCGGTAAACTTTCAAGAGGATATATTGGCCCTGCAAACAACTTTCCAAAATTTCAATCAACAAGCCTTTAAAACAGTTTGGTCATACACCGTTTTGTTGTAGTAACTCAACCACCTTACTCAAAATTTTGTTAGTGATTTTACAAAATTCTGTGTCGTGTCATACAGCAAAATTTTGTACAAAATTCTGTAGATTTATGTTCTAAAACCTACAAATGAACAATTTTTTAGTGTTTATTAACGATCACAGAGGGCAGTAAAGAATATGTTTACCACGTGTTTACCCGTACTGTCGACACTCCACGCACTTTCTCTTATCTCGTTCGGGTTTTTTTATTGCTGCAGCTTGTTTGCTTTGTCGTGCGTTCATGTAAAATAAATAAATAATAGCGCTAGGAACTTGTGCACTAACCTAATATTATAAAATCTTTATAAATTCTACTTTATCGACAGTTGCATGATTATTTTGACAGTTTTCTCACAGGTGCTAACGTAATTTTCACCTATTTGCGCATGCTCACAGATAAAATTTTGTAGAAATTTCTGTTCCGTATAAGGTCTGTATGACACAGCACAAAATTTTGTACAACATTTTGTTGAAACGTTTCTTCAAAATTCTGTTCCGTGTAAGGTCTGTGTGACACGGCACAGAATTTTTACAAAACTTTGTTCAAACTTACACAATTTTGTACAAAAATCTGCAAATAACGTATTACACGGAACAGAATTTTTGTACAAAATTCTATGAGCATGCGCAAATAGGTGCAAACTACGTTGACATCTGTGTCAAAAAAATCATGTGACCTTCGATAAAGTAAAATTCTAACAAGATCTTATAATATTAGGTTAATGCATATATTCATAGCGTCTTTATTTATTTATTTTACAAGAACGCATGACAACGCAAACAAGCTGCAGCAATAAAGAGTGCGAAAGAGATCAGTGAAAGTGCGTGGAGTGTTGGCGGGTGGGGTAAACATATTCTTCTCTGCCCTCTGTGATTGTTAATAAACACTAAAAATTGCTCGTTTGCGCATCGATGCGACGCCGACTTTGTACAAAATTCTGTAGGTTTTAAAACATGAATCTACATGCGATGTCACACAGCCCTAATAATTTGGGGTTAGATATTTATGTAGGAAATAAAATTTAGCGACTGTGTAGAAAGTAAAGTTAAATGACTATGAAAGTAAAATTCGATGACTAGAAATTAAAATTTGGTGATCATGTAGAAGGTAAGGTTAATGTCTCATTCTTGTAAATTTATAATTAAATACTTATCTGGCTTGCTGATAATATTTAACCATGTCCGACATAAATTTGTTGATATACCTACCAACTGTTGTTTTAAAAATACAAAGCTGTTTAGTCAAGATTATTAAGCATGGGTTTATATGGTTTATAGGGCAATAGCGTATACATTTAATGAGGAATGTAGGTAGTCACTTAACCAATTAATTTTAGAGTTTAGGTGTAGTGATTGAAGAGGCCTTGACTACTATCCTATTTTATCATTTTAAATATTTCAGTGAAGTGTCATTGCCCTGTATAATTTATGTTAAATAAAAAAAAATTATGAATAGTATCTAATTAAGTATGTGTCAATAGGTTTTTGAAATAAAAATGTGATTTTTTTACCCTCTGTAAATTAAATATTGGCAGCTAATCGTAAATATGTTTTACAAACCCTGTAATTCAATTACTAATTTATTTTACAGAGACATCTTTCGGATAAAGAATTTGAAGATATATTCCAATGTGCAAGGACGGACTTTTATAGGATACCACAGTGGCGTAGAAATGAGATAAAACGTAGAGCTCGCCTGTTTTAAACTTACCCACAGTTTTGATGCTAACCTTTTAACATTCATAGTAAAAGATTTGGCTAAGCTTCAAATTTAATATTTTAAGTTACTAAGACGGCTGCTACCTTTAGTGATCTACAATTAAAAGGAGCTTGGCATTTTCAAACAATGCAAAGTTTTGCCATAAGGTTATTATTAGTTCCTGTTGTACATATGAGTTTAAATCTTTAATTATTTAACGGATTGACATGTTTTAAATGATTTGAGCTACAGACTGGTAGATGCATAGATTTTTGCCATAATTTAGTACTTCGATGACTATAAGCTTATGGCGAAATTTTGTGAAGTTAAAATAACATTATTATAGAAACATAATACATAATTTATGTAATTTTAGTATTTTTAGCTCGTAAGTACTGAGTGAATAATAAATATAGCTACATGCTATTATTTCTACTAAAAATGAAACATCACCGAGTATACTTATAAATTTGAAATTATCAAGCTCATCTTTGGATATTATTGTAGGTGATGTTTCTTTTTCTGAAAAAGGTGATATTGTTAACACAAGTCGCAAGTGTCTGTGAAAAGTTAAATAGGAATAAAACAAAAGAATCGTAAAATCAAAAATATTTACTAGCAATATGCTTACCTGCAATCTTAAACCAAAAATTAATTAACTTATTTCAATATTTTCGGAAGTGATACTGAAAAAAGAACTAGTATTGATCATATTGACTTATGATCAAAAATTTTTAATAATTGGATAGATTCTATTAATAAATAAAATATCGCTTTTATATATATGATGCTTCATATTTTTTGTAGATTGTAGTACAGAGTATACTAAGAAGTACTTGTTCGTAAATCATAAATTATTTTCATGGTGTTTAGATTTGCTTTACTTGTATTTTGCTTGGGCTAGTCGAAAAGTAGTTTTTGGTACAACTGTTGCTATATTTTTAATATTTTTACATGTTGTGTATATTTTGTGTAATTCGTACTGGTGTTTTAAAGGTGAGAAACTTCATGCATTTCTAGACAGTGCAAAAACAGTGGTTTTTCTGTTCTGATGCATCAAGTAAATTCATTTAAAATAATGGAAAATCAATGTACTACCTCTTAAAACTGTGTTTTAGCAAACATTTATTATTTGTAATTGGTAATCTATGAAGTTTCTGACCTACCAAAACTACATAATAAACAGTAATAATTATCTCGCCTTTACTTGCAGTAATTTAAAATAACTTTGCAAACACAAAAGTTTAATTAAAAATGTGTAGATACATCTGACTAATTATTACATTTAATTGTCAAATATTATTTGTAAATTTCTTTCCTGCAGTTATCTGTAATATTTATTTATTGTAATTTTTAAGTAATTCTGCAACTGTGTAGCTACATATTTTGTGAAACAAGCACAGCTAAAAGTTTCAAATAAATACTACAGCTATATCCACAACTTCATAATAAAGCAGTTTTCTTTTATATCAAATGGTAAATCTGATCTCTTGTATATTTAATGTTTTTAACTAGCCACTCCCAAATCCTCCTGGAAAATAATCATAATTTAACTTAACATTTTGTTTGCAAAATATTAGAACATCAAAATCTTATTATTGAGGGGGTAAGAAAAGGCATTGCAATTTTAAGTAAGAAAATTGTTAACCTAATTGTTATCTTCAAGTAAATCACCGGCAACAAATACTTGGCCTCAGATCAAGTAATTTCCCATATTTAATCAAATTTATTACAACTGAATCATTTGTTTTTATTTTGCGATTATTTTTGTAATTCCCCGTGTGTATGCTTGATATTTGTGGTATTTCCCAGATATTTGCTTTGTAAAGTAACAAAAAAATTTACATAAACCAGAGTTCTCTTCAGGTTCCTAAAAGTTTTTTTATGACAATAAATAAAATATTGCAACCCATACTGATTTAATACCGGTCAAATAACTTTTATAAGAAAGGTACTCTTAAACATCACAAGTGTGCCAGAGGGCGATTCCTCTAAATATTTCTAATAAGTAAAATTGTATATTACAAAATAGCAATTTTTAAAAGTTGTATTAGCTAAATTCCAAGTGCATACTAATTTCTGTCTTATATTTTGGCGTCTTAAATTTTAATTTGGAATACCAGGTCATTATAATATATTTGACATTGCCACACTTCGGTTTATCAATAATTTTGTTTTGTGCGTTATATTACAAAATACCTACTACTACTGTGCAGTAGTTACAATTTAATTTTTTGGTAAGCTGGGTATTTTCATATTGCCTATATTAATTATTTGTGTATATTTTCCAAATCCGTTTCTGGTATGTAATAAATTCTTTGAACTATTATCGAATAACTCTGCTATTATGGCATTATTCCTGTTACATCGTTGTATAATTTTATGTATTTCCCGTTTCCTTGATATTATTTGAGGTTATGGTACGTACTGCTTTGCTATAACACTATTATCTTAACGCGTAACGGCATCTTTTGAGGAGCCACACTTTTAAAATTAGGGTTCAATGCGGCATATTCAACTTATTCCACACTGATGTATGAATAAAATATGTGTGACACACTTCTGCAAAAGGAACACAACAAAACATTGCCAGCTGACGTTTACACATGTCAATAGATAGGTTATAAGCAATACTTAGTTGCTTATACTAGTGTTTTACATACAATCTGTAATGAAATTATAAAAGTAAATTGTAATAATTGCTACAAACTTTATTTTACTATGTGAATTATTTTACCATAATCAAGCCTTACAGGATTTAATATTAATAAATGCATTTATATGTTTTAACTTGCATTGCTTATTTAGTTCATTTTGTATAATCAATTTCATATGTACTACAATAATAGTGATTTTAGTGGAATCAAAAAAACCATGTATAACAGTATATCTAAAGCTAGAAAAGAGTTATCTATCCTATTTGTAAAGCATTTTAAATTACGAAGTGTTCAAATTTAAACAGGAATGTTTTAATTAAAATCTTATTTGAAGACAATTCAAAAATTAAATTAATTGAAGGTTGGTTGTGACTCGTATTGACATATCCATGGCAAGCGTTTCACTATTCGCCTTCGCAAACAAAAGAGTCGCCCCTAAGCAGCAACTTTCACAACTAACCGAGTAGGGAAAACTTTGTAGCGCACGTATAACCCTATGCTAATTAGTTGAGTTTATTTAATATTTTTGTGTTATTTATCCTTAATATTTTATAATGGACGGTCTGTCCAAATCAAAAATGTTTTGTTGTGTATCACAGTTTGTACAATGTGTGTCGAATGTTTTAGCAGACATTTCACATCCGCCAGATGACAATTTAGAAGAAAAAATACAAAGTGATTTTTTAAAACGTCAATTGCAGTAGCCTAGGGTTTGTCCCGTCTATATTAAGCTGTAGAA
>JABXWE010031005.1:0-11936 GCA_014611495.1 Limonius californicus
CCGTCAAGTTCCAAAAATCAGTTTAATATACTGGACCCGCATGCGGGTCGTATCAGATATTAAGCTGATAAGAACAGATACTACACTTTGATCTTAGCCATAGGCCGAGAAGCGATACTGAAGAGTGGTTTTGCAAGCCCTTATAAACAAATATAAATTTACTTTAACAGGGATATACAATAGTTGTGCCCTCTACCGTTATAAAACAGCGTAGTTTTTATATAAACATATATAACTATAGCGACATCTATGAAGTAAACATTAAGGGGAAAAGGACAGGGGTTAGGCAACCCACCGTATTCAGTAAAATTACCATTAGAAATAAAATACTTTTGTCCAATATTACGTTCGGAAAAATTAGTTTGTAATTATGCTTGATATTTTATTGTAATTCCTCGTGGTAGAGCAAGAGACGTACGGATTTATTTTTTAACAAAAGTGTCTCGTATGGATTTTACCAGGCAATTTGTTTATTTTAATTAACTGAAATATAAACGTTAATTTAAACAAAAATTAAAAACTAAATCCGTACGTGTTATTCTTTACATAAATAGATTCAGAACATATATTCAGAATTGTTTCAAAGCAATGCATTTTGCCTAATATCGACCAAAGTGATATTTAATAACGTTCTAATCGTAACCATTTTGAAGAAAATACATATAGGTAGGCAACTTGCTCAACATCAATAAGCGCAAGGATTTCCTAATGGGCATTATCAGTTGGACCTCTGGACAGGTGGTCCATAAATCGAACTAGCTGTTCGGCCACGAGTTTTGAGCCTAGGGATTAGCACAGGTAGCGGTATAAGTAAATAAAAAATTAGATAATAAAATCATGACAGGTTAACATGTTTTTATTATACAATTAGTCAATAATAACAAAAATAATTTAGTTAGGTATTAGTTAGTAAGCAAATAATTATAACAAATAAAATTAACTAATAAGTATCTGGATAGTAGTTTCTTATTGTATGCATCTATTTTTTAGTATAAAATTAACTTAAAATTTTGGACAATTGATATTTCTAATTTTTTAAATAAATTCCTATTTGAAAATTGAGCAGAACATTCGCAAATGTAAATGTTCGGGTGGGTCGCGTAGAAGGCCACGTTAAATCGAAAATGTTACTAGTGCTGTGTGGAAAACGACCCCAGCCCAACTTCTATGGGGAAATAAAGCCGTCTCTTCCAAACAATTTTTATTTAAATATTATTAAAGCTAGAATTTGCATTTTTAAACCAATTCTGCGACAAATTAAATCTGCAGCCGGTAATTGTGGCATTTGACCATACCAATTGACAAGCGTTGTGAATCGCCAATAAAAAGTCAATAACAATTTAACTTGGTTGAAATTTAATACCTAACTGATTACCTTTTTCTACTAGTTATTATTGTAAAAACATTAATGTATGTTTCACTTTTCTTGGGACACACCGTATGAACTGTACCGATCAGGTCAAATAAATATAATATCTCTAATTTCCCCTTGACGGCACCTCCTCGAATCTAGTAGTTCTGGTAGTAAGCAACGTGTAAAAAATTGCATAATCTCACCTCCATATATGTTAAGAGAGCTTGCATCGCTTTGTAAATATCTACAAAAAAGGTGTTTACAATAAGGAAAATGAGTATAGTATTTGGAAAATATAGGAAGAATATTCTGAACTGAAATTTATAATTGTGGAAAAAACTAAAACTGGCTCATTCAAAACGTTCAGCTACAACTTAAATTTCTTTGTAACCAATTCAGACTTTTTTAAACTACATATATATTCTGTATAATATCATGTGGACGTTTAAGCAACCAGTGCAGACTGTAAGCGTGTTTTACATTATGAATACTATTAAAATGAAGAATCGTAATAAATTGCAAATAGATAATTTCGTTGATCTGAGAATTAAATTACTGGTGCATCAATAAATAAAAATGAAATTTTCAAAGTATGGACTTTTATGAGATACATAAGAGAAAAATATTGCACAAATTCTTTTTGTTTAAAAATGTTTTGCTCAAGCGCACTTTTACAGGGCGCAGCTATAAGAAAGATTAGAGGGAACTGTTTGTTGTATATTAAAAATGCCTTGACGATTGGCAATTAGAAAATTTCTGTCGAATTTGACGCTGCAATGCTACTTATGCCATATCATAATCAGCATCAAGTTTACTAAAATATTTTTGTGTGTATCCATTTCTTTCTGTCACACGTATTTTACTTCTCTTTCCTTCTATCTCACTGCTGTTAGATCAAGTTATCCAATACAAAGTTATCCTTAGTGGCCTATGGAATTAAAAATCATGTTTGAACTAGATACATGTATTATTTATTATTTGTTTTATATGTTGTCAATATTAAATTTCCTGAATCTAGCTCAGGCATGATTTTTGTCATTAAATTTGATCACTTGATATTTAATTATGGGCCCATCGGTATTATACGGAATTATAAATTTATGTATGCCTTGTTACGGAATGCAAAATTATCTAACACTTTTTCTCTGTTATAATTAATAAGCACGTTACATCGATTTGAAAAATAGTTCACCTTGTATACAGACAAAATTTGGCATACAAATAGTAAAGACTCCAGTTCGGTAGCTTAGTCATAAATATATTTACTCGTTATCCCAGGTCATAGAATAGGCAGGTAAAATTCCCCAGGCGACACATACAGTGCTTCCCAAAAGTAGCGGATAAATTCTATAAAATCGTTGAGAAAAATATTTCATATAAATACTCGGACACGTCGATTTTTATTTTTAAATTGTCATTTAGAGATGTAATTTTCAACCCCCCACCCCTCAACCCCTAAGCCCTAGCAACTCCAACTTTAAAATTTTAAATAGCAAAGTACCCCTTATGATACCTCATCTGATAGCTTTCTTTATGCTGAATACAACAAAAAAAGTTTTTCAAAAAATCGGTTGAATAAATAACGAGATATTTACCAAAATGTATTCAAATGAAAGTGCCAATATTCGTAAACTACGATAAACTTCAATTGTTTTTATCAACGCCTGCTCGAATATTGGCACTTTCATTTTAATACATTTTGGTAAATATCTCCGTTATTTATCAACCGATTTTGAAAAACTTTTTTTGTTGTATTCAGCATAAAGAAAGCTATCAGATGAGGTATCATAAGGGGTACTTTGCTATTTGAAATTTTAAAGTTGGAGTTGCTAGGGCTTAGGGGTTGAGGGGTGGGGGGTTGAAAATTACATCTCTAAATGACAATTTAAAAATAAAAATCGACGTGTCCGAGTATTTTTATGAAATATTTTTCTCAACGATTTTATAGAATTTATCCGTTACTTTTGGGAAGCACTGTATAGAAAAAGAGATAAGAGGGTCATAAGCTGTTGTCGTCATGGTACATTGCGATTTAGAAAGTAAGAATTGTAATGGGGCAGGGGCTACGAGTTGCCTACATTAATTTCTAAAAGGCGCAAACAAGAAATCCGTCACCTATCCTAAGGGGCCTTAAGTGAAAACTTTGAAAAGCATCTACTGTAATTACAAATAAAGGCAGTTGGAGGCCCCCTGAAGTGCTTCTACACGTTCTAAATTAGGAGGAGAAAGATATGACTACCTTTATGTAGGTAGCAGGTAAAATACATTTAGAGACCATTGATTTCAGAAAAGGTGGTTCAAATAAAGCTCTTTTTAGACAGTTCGTACTTTATTATTGTTAAAAAATAAGACAGAGACCGAAAACGGTTCTAGATACATTTTATAAATTTCTAAAAATATGCATATTTTACACGCACAAAAAAGGTTTTTCAGACAAAATCTTTGTTTAAATAAAATTGTTACGATGTTCAACAAAATATTACTACTTTATGCGGAGCCAGGAACATGGTGCAAGTATGATTCTCACTGAACCAAATCTATCTGTTACAGTTTGCAACCATCAGGAGGTAACATCCAATACAAGTCACTTTCATGGTTGTATCAATTGCTAGTTATTCCATTGTAAATATATTGTAGTCTTATAAATTACAGAAAAAAATTTCTACAATCATTGATATAACTCAAAGCAGTATACAGGGTGTCTCAGAAAGAATGGGCCAGCGTTTAATCATAGATTCTTTAGGTTAAAATAAACCGATTTAACCTAATATACCTTAGTACAAAAGTCCTTCCTTAAGAAATTATAGGGCCTTAAAGTTCAATTTTTTATTTTTTCTTTTGATTGTAATTTCCACAAATCTAAAGATATTTCTTTCAAATTTGATACACATACTTACTATTATGCAATACAGCGACAGAATTATTTTCATTAACCAGACTTGACCGTAAGAGGCACTTAACCTACCACTGAAATCTTATATTAGCTCTAACTTTGTTATTAGTAGAAAATTTTAAAATTTTATGTTGTTTTCTGAAAGAGAATTAAAAATTACAAAAATAAGGTACTCTTAGTTCATACGCGTAACGGCAACCGTTTGCCTTAAAATGCTTGCCAAAGTTTTGGGTTGTCGTTATGACGTCCAATTACCAAGTGGCCATGATCACAAAAACAATGGGTAGTGCTTGTGACCTACAGTAAAGAACAATTATAAGTCAATTAAATACTTTGGTGTTATAAAAATTGTATTTTTAATTTTGTTTTGTGTTTACGAAAATGCCTCGACATTCGTTATGGCGACGCATTTTCGTAAACAAAACATAAATTAAAAATACAATTTTTATAACACCAAAGTATTTAATTGACTTATCATTGTTCTTTACTGTAGGTCACAAGCACTACCCATTGTTTTTGTGATCATGGCCACCTGATAATTGTACGTCATAATGACAACCCAAAACTTGGACAAGCATTTTAAGGCAAACGGTTGCCGTTACGCGTATGAACTAAGAGTACCTTATTTTTGTAATTTTTAATCCTCTTTCAGAAAATAACATAAAATTTTAAAATTTTCTACTAATAACAAAGTTAGAGCTAATATAAGGTTTCAGTGGTAGGTTAAGTGCCTCTTACGGCGAAGTCTGGTTAATGAAAATAATTCTGTCACTGTATTGCATAATAGTAAGTAGGTGTACCAAATTTTAAAGAAATATCTTTAGATTTCTGGAAATTACAATAAAAAGAAAAAATAAAAAATTCAACTTTAAGGCCCTATAACTTCTTAAGGAAGGACTTTTGTACTAAGGTATATTAGGTTTAATCGGTTTATTTTAACCTAAAGAATCTATGATTAAACGCTGGCCCATTCTTTCTGAGACACCCTGTATAATATATATCTCACCGCTAATATGCAAAAACCGTTAATACGCATAACTAAATCAGGAATTATGCGAAATAACTAAAATGGTTAGTTATGATGCATTTTAACTTATCATGTTAGTTGCTACCCATATTAACTACACATTTTCAGTTATTATGCATATGCACTGATATCAGTATATAGTAGGTAATTATGCATAAGAGCTACAAACAGTTCTAGGTTTATGACGAATTAGAGGTTAGGTTAGTTGCTTTGCATAATACATGATTTCCTTAGCCATTATGAGTAATAGCTAACCATTTTATTTATTTCGCATACTTTCTGAAATTGCCAGTTAGTATGCGTATTAACAGAATTTGGATACTAACGGTGACATCCACATATTTGGTCAGTTCTACTGCTCCTCACAAGCAAGTGCAAAAATACATACTACTACTTATAATCTCAATCTTCATTTGTTTATATCCGACTTAATGCAAATTAAGTAATAATACCTACTTCTACACTGTTTAATATTTTATTATCACAATTTAAATCATGTTTGCGAAAATGATTATCCAAGTCTCTTTTTCTGTTAAACGCCTTCCCACAGAAAGTGCAATCATAAGGTCTGAGGCCAGAGTGAAGTCTTTCGTGTGTATGTAGATTTGACGACTGCGTAAATCCACGTCCACAGTGCTTACAGACGAAGGGCCGACTCTGAAATTATGTGATTAGATAACTTCACCAACAGTATTTACAAAGCTTTACTTGAGTATGTGTTCTTTCATGGCAGTGAAGTGTGCTGGTGCTCTTAAACGTTTTACCACATAGTGGACAACTGTATGGTCTCTCTCCTGAATGTACACGTAAGTGCTTCTTTAAATCTCCTGCGCCGGAACAGATTTTCCCACAGTGCTCACATTGACACATATTTTTAATTCTGTTGATTTCATCCTTTGTTGAATCGTAAGTGCCCTTCTCAATTTGCCGTTTCTTTTCGTGTAACTTGAGGTGTCTGCATAAATCATATTTGTTAATGAAAGCTTTGTCACACTCATTACAAGGAAAATCACGTTCGTTTGTGTGAATTTTATAATGCAAGGATAAAGTACGATTGGCTTTGAATTTTTTATTGCAAATGGTACAAACAAACTTTTTCTCATTTTTGTGAACTTTCAAATGCACCTGTAGGTTGCTTGTGTGTGTAAAACTTTTTGGGCACAAGAGGCACTCAAATTTTTTGATTCCATCATGTTTGACGAGGTGTTTTGTCAAAGCACTTTTACTGACAAAACCTTTATCGCATTGGCTACACTTAAACTGTTTAATTCCTGTGTGCGATGACAAATGTCTGGTGAGCTCTGCTTGATAATTGAATATCCGTCCACAGATGTGGCATTGATGTATAGTCTTTTTCCGCTTTTCCTGTTTTATACTGTGTTTTCTATTCTTATGAATTAATAAAGAATACTTTGAAACAAAACATAGGCTGCACATATCACAATTATGCGTTCTTACTCCATGCTTTTTACCTATATGAAGTGCTAATGAGCGTTTAGTTGGAAATGTTTTTGGGCATTTACTACATACATGTGCATCAAAGTTATCCACATTATCATCTTCTTCTGAGTTAGCAGTAATATAATCTGATTTATTTAGCAGTGATACAGGCTTATTGACTTCTACTACGGCATTACTGTCTATTGTATTAAATGAGTCCAGTTCAACTTTATTCTGGATTTCTTGTCGGAGTATTCTATCAGAATTTTCGCACTTTTGTTTAAATTCTATACAAAAGTGTATGTCTTTTTCACAAGTTCTACAGATATTCTGAGGAAATTCATCGTTTTTTAAAATCTGCAACAATTTTTATAATTCACACTACATATGAAGTGCTAACAAGAATCACATTACCTGTACAGAGGCAAAAGCCATTATTTTATTGGATAAATCATTATTTTCTTGAAATATTTGAGCTAAATCTTCAGTACTTAGGCATATTCTACAAATTTCAGTCATCTTAAAAAACAGCAAATATATTGGTTTAGGTTATGTTTTTCTGTATTATATTTTATATAGCAACGGCTCTACGTAGAATGGGTTGCCTACTGACAGTAATTCTGTGTTTGTGATTGTTTTCAAATTTGTTGTATCGTACATACAGTGTCTAGTATGTACGTATATCTTCGATCGTATCGTACAACCACAACAAAACAAAAACGGTCTAACAAATTTTGTGGCATGAAGCGTTAATACTTATCGGGCTCTTCTACCCCTTACACATTTATACTTACATATAACTGATTCTAAAACGCTTAACATGCTATATCTTTGTTATTAAGGCCGTCGGAGTTAGTATTATAGACCACTAGTTACACAAATTTTACCACAAATAAATGTGATAAAAGATAAACAATTGCTTGTAGTTCTTTAGAAGGGATAGATAAACAGTTTCGTTCGTCGTTTTTTTTATCGATACCTATCCGCTTTTAGATTTAGCGTTGGAGAATTAAATATTTATATTTGTGACTTTCTGGTTATTATTTGAGTAATCACTATCTACTAATTATTACTATGGAGCTTTCACATGCCTTCTAGGTCCATCGCTTTGGTGTGAGGCAAGGCTAAGCTAGCTTGTGCAATGCACAACAACAAAATGATGTGCGTCAATTCTGAACATCCACTATTTTTGCACACCAACATATGATATTTGTTTTGTAACTGGATACTATACATATATTTATATTTACTAGAAATAAAGAATGTTAATTCTCAAATACTTAAGTCAACAGTACAGCGCAGATATTTTAAATTTATATAAATAATTTTTTCTAAATTAATTCTTGATTTGATTAATGCCTACATCTGTGCTTTGATCTTTTTGCCCTACATAAGAATTTTCATTCTCTGCCTCTAACACTGCTAGATCATTCTCCATGTTCCTAAACGTCCTAGGCCTACATCTTCTGGAATTAACAAATTTATGGTGCATCTCCAATTCATAACAGCGTCAATAAAAATGTAGATGCCATATACGTTGTGATATGTATTTTAGGTTGCCTATTTTTGGAATGGTAGACTCGTACGCTCCTGCGAATCACCCGATATAATGTAACAATAAATATATGTATGCAATATTTGGGCTTTGATTAATTATTTTAGATGTAAAAGCACAGATTTCACTTACAATCAAAAACTTCTCAGAAACGAATGCAACGCCAGGATTGTAATTGCACCCACACTATAAGTCCTACAGAAAATAAAGTATTATGCTGTTACAGTTCTTAATGGTACCTATGAACCTACCATTTTCTTTTTATTATAATGGTAGGAAGTTTTAATTTCGATATTTGTATTCATTTTTATCATGAGTAGCCGCTCCAAAATTCGGCCACCTATATGCTGTGTACCCATTGCAACCGCCTTGCGACAGCTATGTCTGAAAGGAGGGCTTGCACCCATATAACCTATTACTATCAAGGTGTAATATTTCCAGTGACATAGGACCTTTAAAAAATCAATTTATCATTTGACCAGTGGCTTTTAGTGGCCGAAACTATTTTTGACCACTGCCTGGTCGAAAAATAAGAAGGTATTCTTTTGAAAACGCTGATACAGGAGTATAATTGGGTTGGAACCCAATTTGTTTAATTTATAAGGGCGTTCGATACGAAGTATACGTTGGTGACATTTATATGTTATCTGTTTTTGAGTAATGTTACCATTAGTCAAAACCAAAAACTTAATTTAAACCTAATTTTTACGAGTTGTATATGTATTTTGATGTGTTTTGATGTAATGGTAAAATAATTGTCCCCTATTATAGAAGTACTATTACGAATCAAGTAATAACGTATATTAGCGCTATGTATCGTACATCAGTCTTAATCATACTATACATTTAATCTTTTCAAAACAATAATTATTATACCTATAGAAATATGGCGTGCGAAAGTTAACCTTGAATAAACCTGGAATTTCCTCAAGCGTCACCTATAATAGGCTTCTCTTAATCATAGGATTGTTAAAACGCTTGATATGGAATTACACTCCTTTTATCAAACAAGACGTTTAAAATATATAATTGAAGTCAAAATAACATAATAAAGATTTTCGTTCCTATGCCTGCATAGAAGTCAACAGAATTGGGAAGCTTTGTCTGTCTGGCCGCTATACCAAATGAAAAATTGTTACTCTTGCTATCAGATACTGCACGTTATATCAAGGGAGGAAAATAATTAAAAATATTTTATCTATAATTAATGCATGTAACCTATGTAGTATATGGAATCAACAGAGTTGCGGGGGAAATATGGAAAAATGTTCCCTTGCCAATGGCTTAACATCAAGCATGGCAGTTTTCTATTAATAATACAGTTTTATAGAGAAAGAGTTCCCACTGCTGATAAAATAGGCAAATGGAAGATCTAGATTAATACTTATAAATGGGAAAAATATGTGCGATGAGCCCGATATACAGCCTACTCTATTACGGACACACTCTGATACACAACCTACTCTATCTGTCAAATAGAGGACAGCAGGCAACGAAAACAGTCCACCCTGAATAACTTTGTAAATATTGAAATTTGAAAGTATCGGCGAGACAGGTTAACAATAGTTTGAAGGGACATATCTTTTACCATGTAAGTCATCTACCCTACATCAACCCCCTAGCCCTCACCACTGCCCACCCCAAAATTTTAAATCACAAGAGGTATGGAGAGATAGTTCATTTGAATGGTTTTCCTACTCCCTATACAATTTTAACATTTTGTGTTATTGTGTCAATTCCGTTTTGAGAAACGACATTTTGAAGTTTCCAATATGTATGGGAAATGGTAAATAACAAAAATCAAAAAAAGTGTTCAGGATTTACTTATATTATTTATTTTTTTTTTCCGACATTACTACCTAGACTTTTACAAAAGTTTTTAATTTGTACATTAAATGCTTTTGGGCCCAAACATACTAGGTAACATAACAGCACAAAATAATACTAGGGAAATGAAATAGGGTAGATGACTTGCATGCTAAAAGACGTCCGTCCCCCTTCAAACTATTGTTGACCTGTCTCGTTGATTTTTTCCAACTTGAGCAGTTACAAAGTTGTTCAGTATGAACCGCTTTAGTTGGAGCATCATAATATGTACTTCGATAAATATTAACTAATTGTACTAAATATTATACAGTACATATACGGCTGAACTAACGCCACGCATTTTGATTTCCACGACCGACTCCTTTTTATTTGATATACAGGATGAACCTGCTAAGATGTATTAACTTGATGTCTCGGTAATTTGAAGTACCGGGAATTTTAAAGCCTTGTCTTAGATTAATCTATAATTACAAACGTTTATTTACATAGCCCATAACTGCATAAGCTCACTACTTCGACCACAGGGACCACAGAATACTTGAGACGACAATGTAGCCTTGAATACGGCTAACTAAAAATATAGACAAACACTGGCAAAATAAGCGTTAATTTTAATTTTTTTTTAAATAATTAAATAAAGAATCTAATAAAATTCGAAATATAAACTGTCAATTATTAATGTATGACAGTTAAAAATGTTTGTAATGTTTACATCTCTATAATTACAGATTAATCTAAGAAAAGACTTTGCCGGCCTCGGTGGTCTAGTGGTTAGCGCGTTTGCTTTTAGATCCGAGGGACGTGGGATCGAACCTAGCGGGGAAAAATCTGAAAATGCGGCTTCTGTCGGATAAGAAGTAAAGCCGTAGGTCCCGTGCCACCGCGATGTGTGACGCTAAAAATTACTACTGGAGTTGGAACTACCCCATATAGGTAAAATTCTTTTAGTTAGGGTGTATAATAAGCCAATGATGGCTGCAGTGCTTAGAGATGCTTGGAAAACCGCGTCCTAGATCTCGCGCGCTTTCAAATCAATGAATCAATCAAGACAAGACTTTAACATTCCAAGGGCGTTTTGAACTTGGGGTTTTATTGCTTTCATGGTATTACAAAAATTATTTTTGAACGAATTATAACAGCCAGTGCCCCTATGTATAGACACAATTAAACCAATTTTTGACTATTTCTACGAGGCTCAACCGTTTGTAAAAACTGCTTACATCAATTATGTTTTCAATAATTAATTCTCTTGCGTTGATCACTGCTTGGAGCATTGTTCTCGGTAGTGCTCCATTTAAAATAAAATATTTACTTATTCTTTGGTTAAGTTACAGTTTGGACAATTTATACAAAATTAATAAGTTAATAAACGTTGTTTTAGAATTATTTTAAAAATATTCTTGTCTGTTTCACACTTTTATAGTATTTTTGACATCATAAGTTACTGAAGTAGACGCAAGAAGAATATGAAATAGAAAGTGGACATTTTTCAAGCTACATGTTAATGGTAAACCAACTGAAAACAAGGAAGCCGTTCCAAAAAAGTAACAATGAATCATAGTGCAATGACTGGAGTATTAATAAGAGACATATATAACTATTAGCCAATGCATACATACTGCTGAACAAGCACGATGTATATGGAGAACTTTATTTACAGCAAACCGTAACAGAATACAAAACACGCAATCAATATACACTGTGTCTATAAAGTAACCCCCCCCCCAACTAATTTTTGAACGACTTGATATTTTACCACAAAATTTGGTGTGCTTTAATGGGAAGTTAAATATTATTTTTTAGCCCATGATTAAATTTTCTATCATTTAAAATGGCGGCT